>OMLB01014936.1:0-23854 GCA_900302555.1 Myripristis jacobus
GGGGCCTAAAAAAAAAACCTTAACCCCTTTGTTTTTATCTCATAAATTGCAGCCTTGGGGCCTATGATTTCCACAATGCAGAAAACACAGACCACAGAAGGAATTGTGGAATTTGTCAAAATAAGAATGCAATTTGTGAGAATCAGGGTTTTTTCCTCCCATTATAAACATTTTTTTTTTCACAGCGCCAAAGCCAAATAAACAGTAAAAAACTATGCGGAGAATTTCAGCCGTGTTTTGGTTTACACACTGCTGCGGCTTCTGTCTTCTGACTGCCGTCTGTTCTCTGTGTTTCACCGAGGGCAAAACACACACACACACACACACACACACACACACACAGAGGCAGTGACAGTTTTATAACTAAAAAAAATACTGCAATGTTGTGTTACAAATTCATTGTTAATCATTACATTTTGAATATTTTCTTATCAAATTGTTTCTCATAAAATTTTATTCATCCACCATAATTTAGACATTTTATGATGACAAAAAAAACACACAATTCCAAAAAATTTAAATGGAAAACACAGAATTTTTGGGGAGAGAAATATCAGAATCTGGAAAACACTAACATGGATTTCAAAGGGCCCTGGCAGCCTATTCTGTTGTAAATATCACTCAGTATGTAAATGATGACTTCTGGTATCGTATCACTTCATTAAGACTAATGCATATGAAAGCAGAGAGGGAGCAGAAAATACACATGTGCACGTCTTAACTGTAAAGTAAAGGACATTTGGGATGCATTACAATATTTGAAATCAGGTTTACCATGGATATGGCTTTTTAAAGGCTGATATTTTCATATTCAAGGTGCAAAATGGCTGATATTTTGTGCCGACATTCACTATCTGACCATTCTCAGTGGAAAAAAATCCAACAATTCTTTATTTCCCACAGAATTTCATCCTTGTCAAGGTGAAAAAGTCTCTGAAACAACTTTTAGACCGTCATCAGACACTAAAACTCTCCACTGAAAGCCGTCCTAATTAAATTGTTTTAGGTGGATTAGCAGCTCGTTAAGACAGGGTGAGGTCGTGGTCACACTGGACTCACTTTGTCGGCTTGAAAATGTGAGAGGCACTGCTGTGCTATGATTCTGAGGAGCTCAAACGGGCAAAAAGTGACTTTTTGCTGCCACCAGGCAAGCACAAAGTCAGCAGCTGTCAATCACTCAGCCAGGGTAGCCGATGACCAGAGCTGATACTGTTAACCAGCAATGACAGCACTAAGTCTCCAAGTCTGATGCCATTTGTTTAATCAGAATCAGAAAACAGCTACTTTTTCCTTCATTCTCTTTGTTTACAATAGAACCAAGACCCGCCTCCACTTTCACCTGATTGGACAGCAGAGAGGAGACTGACAGCGATGTGGAGCACATGAAATGAGCACATGAAAGTCGGATCATTTGCAACTCAGAGCCTCAGAGCTCACCAGGTGCTTACTCAAGCGAGGCGCCTCAAGCAGATAAACCCAAGGCACCTGGAGCGCGACAGCAGCACGCAAAAAACACTTCAAACTCATTGACAACAATTTAGAAAAAGGTGCCTCCCACCGCTGAGAGCGCACCCTGACAGTGCGGAGACCTGAGGCAGGCTTCCTTGCAGGTTTAACAGACAGACACCTGCTGCAGCCGCTGAGGAGAGAGGAGGAGCCAGACGCCAGCAACAGGCCGATATCTAATTTCTGATAAAAGGCCATTATTGAACATATCAATCTAACCCTACTTGAAATAACTCTTTGACAAAGCTGCCACTGCAAAACCCAAGGGCCTTGATTACAACTTGCTAGCATGTTTCGGCAGGCAAGTCCAAATTCCCCTGACAAACAGTAGAAAGGATTCACTCGTCATCAGTTGCAGTATGTGAAAGGACCATTCCTACGCCACTTCCTCACTTCAAACAATCCGGAACAACCTTAGCTCTCTCCAAACATATAAGCAGTCATGAAAACAGACACTAATTCAACAGTTTTGCCTTTTCGACTGGCCATCTAATGATCAATGAAAGAGACATGAAACGGCATCACCAGTTGAGCAGCAGCTTCCACCAAAGGCAAGAGCAGAAGAATGTGGCGGCATAACAATCATATCCATTTCCCGTCACACCTCTGCAAGCGGCGAGCGGCGCTGACCCCCATCCATTTGATTTCTCTCTCTCTCTCTATTAGCACACAGGCTTCTTTCATGTTGTACAACGTTGACAAATCACATTATGGACTGTGTGTTACCACCGGAGGAAGCTGTATAGATTAATATGACAGGCAGAACAGAGGCAGAGAAAGGCCCTGGCAGATCCATGTCTCTCTCTCTCTCTCTCTCTCTCTATCGCTGCAGTAAACTGTCGACTGATCTGGCCTCTTCATCATCACACCATCCCCCCTACATTACCACTGGACAGCAGGGAGTAAATAAAGCTATTAAAACCACATGGGAGAAAACTTATGAGATCTGAGGCTTGGGGAATGTGGCGGCGCTGGGCCAACCGCGAGGCGAGGGAACCCAGGTTTTTGGTTTGATGTGCATAAAGGCACCGAGGTGGTGGTAAGAAAAAAGAACCTCCAGTTGGTAATCATCCACCAAATGAAACACGAATCAGTCTGAAATGGTTGTCTAGGTGCTTTAGTAATTTTGTGAAATAATAATTTGTGATATGTTCATAGAAAGGGTCTGTTTTCTGTCCTTCTGTCACTGACTGGTTTAACCTGTGGCCAGTTCATGAAAGCGTTTGCATCTGCTGTGCAGTGATAGCTGCTGTGGCTGAACAGACAAACAAAATAAACAAAAAAGAAACAGAAACTACAGAAACTAAAAACCTCTCTGACAGAAAATCCAAGCAAAAAGACGTCACAGACCCGCCCACACTGTTGGATTGACACATGATCAATGTCAGGGCTCGAAATACTTTTTTTCTGTTTTCTGCAAAAATGCAAATTGTCAAAAAAAATTTCTGTAATCTGGAAAAAAATTCTGAAAATACCCAAGCTGTTATTCCTGTCCTGTTATAACATAACTAGCCTGGCAAAGCTAACAGCATCATACATGGCTTTGTACATCTTAAGAATGTAGTTTACATTGTGTGAATTAAAGACGGATTATTTCAAATCTCAAAGCATATTCTGATCATTCCGTGTCCTAAATAAACACTCTGATGCTCTGAAAACAATACGGCTCTGATACTGACTGAATCAACATGCTGAATCTTGCCGCGAGTTTCTGAAGGGCTCTGATGTTCGCCGACTTCAGTGCATTTATGTTGAGTTTGGCTGCTTCTTCCATATTTGTGTGCGGACTACGTAAGTGTCACATGACGCATCAGCATACCGGGAAGGAGAGCTGCTCGTTCCGAGGGAGTTTTACAACACGGAAGCAAACAGAGCGCTACCTGCGCTAGAAGAAATCACACTGAAAACTGTTTATAACCATCTTTATTCTTTATTCTTTATTGGACCTATTACAAGCCAGATTGCAGATTGGGTGGAAAAGGACAAAAATACCTGGATTTTTTTTGCCTGCAAAATTGCACATTTTTGCAGGTTGCAGGTGGGTATTTCAAGCCCTGAATGTGCGATGGAAAAACACCACAGCAATGATCTCTGAACAGGAACATGGGGAGTAGGGCTGTGCAGTATGACCTAAATCTCATAGTGTGGATCTTTTTTTTTTTTTTTTTTTTAAACACAGTTTCAGACTGTAAAAATTCTGCTACACATAATCCAACTCAAATTTTGTTAATTTAACAATTTGAGGTTATTTTTTCAGAATGTTAGCTGGGGGGAAGTCCACCTCAATGACAGGAGGCTAACAGTTAGCATTTGGAGCATCCAGCCAGTATCCAGCACTCAGTAACAATGAGAGCAAGATAGAGCCACTACTGTCCTACAGAACCACTAAAGGTAAAGTGAAATAATATCCTTTCAAGTTTTTCAAAATGAACCAACTGTCCCTTTAAGTTTTGTCACAAAGACTGTCAGCCTATCAGAGTGTATGAAAAGGACAAGTAAGCTCATTTTCACTGTATTTTCCCTTCACTGCTTCCCTGTTTGTGGCTATGAGGTAAAAAGAAAAAGATCACAGTTGGTTGGGGGAGGTTCAAAAAGAGGAGTGGTTTCTCCAAACGGCAAAAACACAATGTGAGCGTTTTGATTTGTGCTTTATTTAAAGAGGCTGTGGTCCCGCGCTTGTCAAGCCAGTTCTATCAAACTAATCCCACTGTGTCAACGCCTCAGCACTGAACAAGTGAAAGCAGGAGGAGGAGGGAGGCTTCATCGCCTAAAGTTTTGTCTCTGTGCCACGGGCCTGTCAGCTGTGACGACATGCCTCTGAATGCAGCCCGTCTTTCTTTCTGGACGATGTCATGGCATGGAGGACTTATGCAAAACAATGTGAAGAGATCATCTTCCAAAAAGGAAAAAAGAAAAGGAAAAAAATCATCATGAGTCATTCAATACCTTTAAAATTTAGAACAGAACAGAATATCTTTCTTGTCATTGCACAAGCACAAAGAGATTAAGTTTAGATTAAGTCAGATGGTGTTGGTGTCCAGTTACCGTCTTTCCTTTAAAAATACTAAAATTAATTTTAATTTCATTTTAATTTTGTTATTTATCCGTTTTTTCAAATGGTGGATATTTAATTTTGTAATTCTTTTAATTCAGCCCTCATTAACTTTGCTTTTATCATTAACTTTACTTTTTAGAAAGTTTTCCTGCTCAAAACCCTCTTCTGTAAAAGAGAAAGATATTAGGTTGCCTTCACACCAGCATTTTAGCTGCTTGGCATCTTTGTTCAAACTGTGGCCAGTTTCCTCATTTCATTCAGTTTGTTGGGCCAGGCGAGAGCAACTCCACTCGGGTGGCACCAAATAAGAGACATTTTGAAAAGAGAAATCCCTTTCTAAGACAACTGTGGTTAAGTCTATTAGGGGTGAGAACATGATTTAAACCAACTGTAATGACCAACGCACAGCACCAGATCCTTTCAGTGCCCCTCTCGTATAAAATGCCCTTCCACGATCACCTGGGATCATTTTGTTCAATCAGACAAGAACTAAAGCTCAACATCACAGTTTTATTCTCCTTCCTCAAAAAAAAAAAAACCTCTCCTCAGCCTAGTGTTGTTGATGAACGTTTTGATCAATTTCATCATAAAAATGTATTTCAAACAAACGTAGGAGCTCTTCACAAGCATCAGAAGTGGTGCTAAATTTGCCCTTGTCTGCTGATTCATGTAAAAGACATCTATAAAAAGGAATATCTGGGAAATTTTGTGAAGTCTTCCTCTGTCTTTGAAGAAGGACGGCCACTGTAAAAGATGTCAAACCGACGGGGACCATTGGGGTGACTGAATTCGAGGGGCTGCCTTGACTTTGGAGGATTTCTTGACTTTGGCTCAACACAGATGAAACTGTCATCCACTGCATATGCATGTGCTTATGGAGGCCCATATGCCTGCTCCCTGTTTTACCAATTCAAATCAGTTCTGTCCACATATCAAATCCGTTAAGACCGGGTAATGGAAATGACTCGGAGTAACTGCTGAAAGCATGACCACCACCTATTAAAGCTTCTCATCTGTTGTTTTCTCTGCTTCTGATCCCTGCAAAGATGCCACTCTGTAATGTACAATAACAGATCAAATAATGTCTACTGCCGGTATGCAAATGACTCTACAACAGTCAATAACTGTTTCTCTTTTTCTTTTCTTTTTTTCTTTTCCCCTAATAACAAATAAGTAGCCAGATTCTTAAAATACTCTTGGAATTAAATAAGATTTTTACACCTGCAATTACATAAGGAAGGAAGGAAATTTAAAAACTCCACACTGGACACACATTAATAAAAGTCATCATCTACCTCTTGCATATATTTATTAAATCCTGATTATATGTCTGACAGCTACACTGAAAAGAGATTTTTATTTCTACAGTAGTAAAAGCATTTATGCAGCATAATAATACTGTATATACGTAATCTGGCTTTTAATGGGGAGTGTCACACCTTTAAATAGTTTTTTTAGTACATTGAATTATTATTGAATTATTGCCTATATTGCCCAGAGGGGCTTACAAAACCCTGTACACAATGATCAAGCACAATTGAAAATATCCTCTAGCCTCTCTACAATACAGTATACAGTGTACAGTATCATTATTAAATAATTGTCAGAATAAATCTATGTCTATGTATCTATGTATCATCTATCTATCTATCTATATGTATGGCTGTATATTGTTATATCTATAAATATCTATACATAGATAATTAGGTAGATACTGAACTACACCATGTACAAAAATTTAAGCCCCTTTCCATTTCAAGAGAAATTAGATCAGTTAGTACGTGTTTAACAATTTCATTTTCAAATTATACAGCCATCCCTGCATCGTGCTATTGTAATATGGGGGAAAAAAATCTCATTTTGCTCATTTTGATTTGTTTGAACTTCATTTAAAAGATTACACAGTTCCTCTGTGGGCTGAGACAATCCCGCAGCTCTTGTGCTTATGAAACTCTTTGAAAACTCAAAACTGCACGTTAGCCAAGCTGAGATTTCCACCCAACAGCGATGATCATCCTTTATGGTGTGGGATCTGAGACTCGGCATCTGTGCAGCGTGATTTTATGGATTTGCTCGTGTGTGAGCACGCGTGCGACAGTGCATGTGTGCGTGGACATGAATGCGCCAGTGTTTGCGTTTCCTAATGCCTGCATCTTCAAGTACTTCACACACCCATCCACACACCCTTCAACACACGCACACACGCTCATGCTCTTGAGTGTATTTGAGGGTGTAATTGGCACATTCACTGGGCAGTAAAAGGCTCTTCTTGCTGGCTAAAAGCCTACAGCTGTAGAGCATGCTTGGTTGCATCTATCCAATAGAAGGGGCTTGCCCCTCACACCATAGACAACAATGCCTTCGCCATGGAGACAGAAATACAACACAGAAAAAACTATAATCCGCTGCTTAATCCTCCTGAGTCAGGATGTCACAAAAATCAAGGCTATTCTACCATGAATTGGACTATTTTTACATCGGCGCTCCACGGAGTGAGAGGATATACGGAATTAAACTGTGCCACATTGCCCATATTCTCAGAATCTCTCAGATAGCAATTTCATTTAGTTCAACAAACACATCTGTCATTAGTGGAGCACAATCTGCACTCATGATGTGTAGTCCCGTAGCCATGCAGCAAAACAGTAAGATGAGGGTTTTTTCCTCTCTCAGTGTGTGTGTGTGCTGAGTTTCTGAACATGCTAGTTTCTGTATGAAATATGCAAATTCTGTCTAGATATTTATAGTGCACCTCGTTTACACCAGGCCATGGTAGAGGGGTCAGGGGTCATGACAGGCCGTTAAATTGAGGCTTATATTGGTGCATAGCCAGCCTGGGAGTCCATGGAGAACTTAGTTTGACCCAAACCCCAGTGAGTGAGCTGATCACCACCTCCCTCTGGGCCAAAAACTCCAAAGGATTCCTGGCATACCATTGCGTCAATTACAGAGCCATGCAGTAGTGAGGATCACCGATCAGCTCAAACCCACTGACTGGAGTCTAGCTGTGAGAAAACTCTACCGCTCGGGAAGGAATTATATATCTAGGGATAAGACAGCGGTGTAGGATTCTTGGGACATAAAAGGTGTTTAATAATCGCAAAATCCACAGACGGTGTGTCTCAGAGGGCACAGTGGAGTTCAAATGCTTGGGATATAACCATTTGAATGCAGTGACGTCTGGGTCTTTCAGGATGGTAAAATGTGTGACTTGTGGTGAAGCGGTTGAGTTAAGGCATTTTCAAATCTTGAGTCTGTTTGCTTTGGTGTGAATCAGGGACCTAGTTGTTGCTTTGCTGTATTTACACATTAGTTCAGTTACATTTCAAATGGCAAAAAACGTCAAACGGCCCATTTATCAACATAAGCCACACTGGAGCAGTCATTTCCTTCAATGGTCAGGAATCTGGTGCAGGAAAGGATTTTTCCTCTGGGGTAAAACCTTAACTGTGTAATTCGTGGCATGTTGAATCCATAATGCTTTCTTGTAGTTGGGTCAGATCACAGTCGAAGTCCGGACGAAGCTCCAGGCTTGGTTTGGGAAAATGCTGGGAAACTGTCCTCTCGACAAGGTCCCGGTGCCATTGGTTTGGATTGCTGTGCTCTCATACGGCCAAATGAACCCAACTATGGGGAAACTCGCCCCAGGGTTCAATAATAACCACTCTAAACGACCTAAAAGTGAAATCACCCTTTGTCTCAGTGTCAGAGAGAAAACTCTGCTTGTCACTTTGTCTGACGAGGTACAAGAGACTTACCTTGCAGCCCTCACAGGCACTGACACCATAGTGGTATCCAGAGGACTTGTCCTGGCAGACGAAACAGGGCTTGTAGACTCTCGGAGGGGGCAGCGGGGACGGCGGGCTGGGGACGAGTTCCTCAGAACTGGTGCTCTGCGTTTCAATGGCTGCAGGGAATGCAGACAAGAATTAGCCGACAACTCTCCCTTTCAAACATCAGAATGACCCTTTGCTATGAATTGAAGTTAACTGTGTGTAAGGGATCTCTACAACCCAGCACTCTACTAGTTTAATTTTACTTTAAATTTGAGAAACAGCACAAACAAAGAGTAATTCTACCAAGTTAACACCTCATTGGACAATATCACATTTAAAAATGCTACACACAACACCTTTAAGGGAAAATAACTTCAACTTTCAATCCTGCCCACAGTTCCAACCATTACCCACATGCACACAACCTATCTGCATAGAAAATGGAGAGCAGTCTTTCCAGCATCTTGGCTGATTAGATTACATTCTTCCGTACTTCATCAGAGTAAACTCAATTACTGATGGTAAGGGACAAGCTCTTATAATCACTGGACCCTCGTCCTTGCATGGAATTCCCTGGCGGTTTAATCTAATCTTCGGGTAGATTCACCCTGTGTGACATTTTGTGCATGTAGAATTTGCTGTTTTGCTTTTGGCAAGTTCAATGGAAGGCTTAAGAAGTCTACAGCGCACACGTGAGGAGAAATGTTATCTGTCTGAAATGGGATAAGAAAGTAGGATGCCCTCCAAGGTTAATTAGAATGAGATGATTTATGAATCTATTGATTCTCACTCCTATCTGTTTGAATGGTAGCAAGGAGAAATCTCTGTGATTAGCTATGCAATGATGACAGCATCAACTTGCTAAAACTTCTGCATAATGTTTGAGCGGACATGCAGACATACACAGCGCTGGCATGTCAGCGGAGTACTCCATAAATCTGACATAATGGTGCTGCATTAGGATTTGGAAGGTTTGCTGGTCTGAATATCAAGTGGTCTGCTCCCAGTCCTCATTTGAGAGTAAACAAATTTAGGTGGGGAATTCAGCCGTGTTCATTTCTCCTTTCTCGAAACAACTATTTCCTGTCAGTGCAACCTGGTTTCATTGATGGGGACAGACAGGCATTTGTTTTCATTTAAGTCGGGTCAATCCTCATCTCATTGCTCCAAATGCTCAAAATGGTTTCCTCCTGCGCCGAGCAGTAAACAGTCAGAAGCAGCTTGCACATGAAGAAGACCCATGGTGAAAAAAATCCATCCTACACGGCCTACATGTTGTGCTTCTAAAAAAACAAATGTGTGGCCATCCATTGAAATTAAAAAATATATTATAGCTAAAACAGTTTTAGAAGTTAGATCCTTTAATAAAGTTCTGAATTTCAGTGACACAGAGAGGATTATATGTGCTCCTCTTTAATCATGCCTCCACTTCTGCTCCTCTATAATGTTGCAGCAATGCTTTTGCTTTTGACTAAAGCTAAGAAACAGGAACAAACTGCTTCCATTACACTGTCTCTTCACTGGCTGCCTGTTTGTTTTACAATTGATTTTAAGATTTTGCTCATTACTTTTAAGGCTCTGCACAGCCTGGGCCTGACTAATCTGCCTGAACTTTTAGCCCCATGTGAGCCTGACATCCTCAGGCAGGAACCTCCTGACTCTTCCTGTCAGGTTAAAGACCAAAGGTGACCACACTTCTGCCATCCGGGTCTGTAGGACTTTGGTTTCTTTTCATTTTTCTGTTGCACTGCCTTGTTTTTTTTTTGTTTTTTACTGCATTTGCTGTTAGGCGACATATATTTATTTAACCTTTAGTTTATTATTAGATAGATAGATAGATAGATTTACTTTATTGATCCCAAACTGGGAAATTCCTGGGAAATTATTGCAATACTTAAATCACCATTTTACTTCACTGATCCTTGTGTTTGACTGATTTGTCCTTTGCCTTTTATCTCTCTTGATTGCAAAGCTCTTTGTAACTTAATTTTGAAAAGTGCCACAGTAAATAGATGATTGCAATTTTTTTATTTCGGTCGTTAGGCTGAACTTGTGGCACTTTTTACCATCAAATTCACAAAACCAAACTTAATTTATGTCCTCATATAACACTTAATGCAGCCTTAAACTGCTATGTAACTAAGCCTCAAACAAATGTACCTCCTTTTCAATAAACAAATGATGATAACTTCTCCATGATTGAATCAGAAAAAAATTCTCTCGTGTTCTCTTACATCATTCCATTAAATTTGGGGAAATTGAATTATTGCTCCTAAATCTGTGATCACATGTAAGTTTGTGTATCGTTACCTAGATACAAGCTTTGGTCCATCGTACCCCTCTCTCCCCTACTTCTGCAAGCACAGCAGAGGAGCCACACAATAACGTCAAGGGGACTGCAGGTATGGAACATGTAATAAGTGAAACAAGGTGTTCACATATGATGATGATGAGGATATATGACTAGTGGGCCGCAAAAACAATGTTTATTACCCTTCCCCAGGTGGCGCGGCACACTTTAATATACATCTAGAGAAAAAATACTTTTTCTACTGATATGCCTTCAGAGCATTTGTGACGGCTGGGTAGTTACACATTGTGGAGAGGCAGCGCCAACATTTCGGCCTCGCTGCCTATTTGAAACTCATGGCTGGTTCTGGGAGGCGATGTGACCACCTGCAGACAGATGGGACGCATAAACGTAGATGCATTACACCCCTTAGTGTGTTCCTGAGCGTGTGTGTGTAGGCTCGCTGTGTACCTGTGCGCGCTGTATAGGCCCTATCAGGTGCAAGGGAGCCTTTTTCCATTTTCTGCGTGATTAAACCTTGAGTCGACTTCCCTGCATGTTAACATACACAGCAAGCGCCATTAGCGGAATAAAGGCCAGTGACAGACAAGTGTACGGCGAGTCTCGCTTAAGAGCAGGCAGAGAAAAATGTCTGGTGGCTGTGGCTGCTGAACCCTTAGCCTCTGGCTGAACCTGCTGGCGGGGTCAAATAGGAAAGCACACACTCCCTGCTGGAGGCGGCAGTCTGAATGGGGGGGAAGACCAGAGAAAACAGGCCTCCTGATTTGCCTGGTCCAGCGGGACTGAGCTCACTGACATCAGGATTAGATTGAGACACATGGCCGCTATTGGAGGTTTGTGAAAATTCAAATATCGTCAAGTCCCAATCATCAAACCCCGACCTAACACGTATGATGCAGGCTGTCTATGGGAAGCTTTTAAAAGACCATCCCAGCGATTTTGAATGTTTGGCCCATTTTCTACAGTTTACACCACAATTTACACTGGAACAAACCATTCTGCAAATAAAATGCAGCGACTAAAGATTTCATTACATATAATGCTTTATTTTAAAATATGCATTTTTGGTTGAAACAGCCACCTTATAATGTTCTGTTTCTGTGACTAACAGAGTCGTCAACATTCATGAACCACAGAACTGGTAACTGGCTGTTTAAAACAAACTTTTCCCTGGGGACTATTTTCAGGCAGAGGCACCATTTCCCTCCGCCCAATTTCAAGTCATCAAAACCCAACAGTGCTGCTGCTTTTAGCAAAACTGATGTGGACGACGTTATTACGGTGATGGAATACTGGTGTGAAGAAAGTCTGAAGTCTCTGAAAGTTCATTTTCATATCGTAGTGGAATGAATGGAAACCAAAGGCTGGAGAAAAGGGAGGAAAATTTATATAGGAGTTCTAAAATAAGACTGCCTGCTTTGGGAAAAAAATTTAGCAGGGATGTGAAGTTTGACATTTTCTCGATTTTACGAGAAACATGCAAAATCCCTGGTATGGTCCTTGTAGAGAGAAATGCGCAGATAAAAAGGTCCAGGTTTTTTATTTTAATTTTAAAAGCCACAGACATGAATGATGATGTGAAAAAAAACATGGATTTCTCCCAGAGAAAATGCAATTGACACGGAAATCCATATTTGTGCAACAGTTTTTTTGCGTGTGACTTCTGAGGCCTTTTGCATATGGATACAAAATTTTGGCTGATATCAGTCAAACTTTACTGCACACACAGGATTTGTTTCAGCTGTAGGTTACTAAGAAATTACCTACTGCCAACATGGAGCTACAGCACCATCTTATCTATTGTCTGTCCTCTAAATCCTTATATCCAGTTACCCCAGTCTGAAAACCAGTGACATGTAAAACTCTGAGTCCCACTATAAGCCCACATGGTCCACAGGACACACAGATGGCAAAGGACCTGAAGCAAAATCTGTTTTGCTGCACAGGCAATTTAACAAAATGATATCGCAACGGCATTTGAAGTGAGAGCTTTCCACTAGCTGAAGTTTTTTTTTTTTTTTCATCGAGGGACAGGTGGATTCAAAGTCCAATCGAAATCCGCTCATCCCAACTTAAATAAAAATGAATTCAACTGGCTGAGAGCTAATTGACTCCATGAATAATAAATTAATTAAATCAATGAATTAAATCAAGCAAGCAATTTCAATCAGCCAATTTAGCTCAGTCAACTCGTTCAGTCTTATAAATCAATCCAAATCAAACCTCTTGAATTACAACACCGGAACAAAAAAGGGAAGAATGGGAGAAAAGACAAAAAAATTAAAAAAAAAAAAAAAAAAACAGCGGAGGGGGGAAAAGAGAAAGAGAGGCATTTCCTGAAGATCCTTGGGGTATTGGTGTATTTGGTTTGCGTTAAGAAAAAAAGCTGTGGTGATTTGGGTGTGGAGCGGTGGGCATAGCCTGGGAAGATTAGGAGAATATTACTCCCAGTCAGTGGACCCAGTCCCCTCCTCCTGCACTCAGCTGACGCTTCATCCAGTCTGGAAGTGTTTTTCCTCCAGGTTCTCTGCAGGAGCACGGAGCACATAGCTCACATACACCAGGCCAAGTCAAAGGAAATGGTCAAAGTTCACCCAAAGTACACCAAATTAGAAGCAGCTTTGCGCCGCTCTCGTATGCATTTTATTGAGGAGGATATATATAAGCCCTCTAAACACTCAAAGGAAAAGAATAACAATGAGAAACAGTCATTTGACTTAATGTCTGGCGTAGAAACGGTGGTAGAGAGAGGTGGAAAGGGCTGGCCGTCTGTTTCTCATCAGGAGACAGCTTCAGAAACCAGGAGCATCACTTCACTAAAATCTACAGGACCGTGATGGCCCTGCACCAGCTATCATTTACCATTAAGGCTAGGTACCTTTTAAAAAATGGTACTGGGAATGACACTGGTACCTGGAATTTAATACTGGTACCATAATGATACTTTTAGGTCTATTCTACTTAAGTCCCAATTGTTTGGTACCCAGTGTTATTTCCTACTGGTGACAAATTGTTAAAATTATTAGACACAGATCACCAAACTTCAGTTCAGAGGAAATATTGGTCGTCAAATCT
The DNA here is from genome assembly GCA_900302555.1 of Myripristis jacobus. NCBI lineage: Eukaryota > Metazoa > Chordata > Actinopteri > Holocentriformes > Holocentridae > Myripristis > Myripristis jacobus. Next base: position 13,724 of record OMLB01014936.1, read on the forward strand.
CCCTTCAGAATAAACTTCGGCCATTTGTGTTGGATTGCTTCTCTTAATTTTAAAGATAAAAACTGCAACATTACATTTGGACTTACTTAGGTTGAACCATAGAGACCAGCATGCATAGGCAACCAATGTCATGGACAATACAGATTTGTCAGATTGGTCGAGATTAGGCCAGATTAGACCAATATCTGACCACAACTGCACAAAAACACAATGGAAAACTTGACATTTTGTTTTCTTTGCATAATTTATTCATCAATTTAATTTAGCCCTACTGGTTTTTAGAAAATAACTCATTGTTGTATAGGCCAAATGTATCCAAGAGTTTCCCTGCCTCTGAAAAGACAAGATGGGTCACCTTGCCTTTAAGAGCTGCTAACCCTGAAAGAATTTCATTAGTCTGGGTTTCAGTGGAGAGTTTTAGTGTCCCGTGATGGTCTAAATGTTTCAGAGGTTTTCCACCCTGACAAGGACAAAATTCTCAATTCTTTTGGCATGAAAATGGTCAAACTTAATATTGAATACTGGCACAACAGATTGCATATTGGCAGCTACAAATGCCAGTTGTGGTCTGTGCCTTCAAAAACCACCACTCAGAACCCTTCATGCCATGTTAGAATCTCACTGGGAAAAGTTTCAAGTCCATTGAAGACAAATCAAACAGGCTGAATTCAAAGCGACAGTTTTGGGTGCTTCAGTGGGAGGAAGGGTGCTCAGGTTTGGCTTAGAGGTTCCCAAGCAGTCATGTGACTGTGACCAACCCCCAACCTCCTCCCCTTGACCCCTTCCGCAACCTCGCATTGACCCCAGGGTGACTGTTGCAGTGAGGTTAAACCCAAGACGGGACACAGCACTCCCGGACTCTAGACTGCGAGCACGACAGGTGCAAGCCACTTCAAAGCTTTCATAAAAACCGGCCGAGAAACTAAGACAGCCATAAAGTAGGAGACGAAGGGGGGAAAGTGAGAGGAAAGGGAAGGGAAAGTGGGAAAGGATGGCGTTCTTGCAGGAGGGAGTGAAATGCGATAGGTTTCTTTTTAATCCATAGGAATTTATGGCCTTAAAAGCACAGTGCTGGTATGATTTTATACTCCCCTGCCAGCACTTTCAGATGTAACTTGATTCTGATGTCAGCTCTGTCAGAAAAGCGTCAAAAACTACAAAGTACCGATCCTGGAAGCTGTGGAATGGGTGTGCCATCAACACCAGCCAGGGGAAAAAAAATCCAATCCCAAAGATGAGAACGCTTCAGCAGAGGGACACACAGGCTTCAAGCAAAGAAACAGAATAATATCTCTGTAATTATGAGTCATTTTCGGGGATAGAGGGATGGAGAATCATATTAAATGAGCTGGTAATAAGTTGTACAAACTCATTTAAAATGTCAGGACATTACTGGGAGACTTACCTAGTCTAATACATCCCTACTGTTCAGATGCACAAGTTCTCTTTATGCAAAGCAAATTTACAGAGGGTTTTCAGCTGATTTGGCTTGTTGAAGCACCGTATTTTCAGACTGCAGTCACACATGGTGGGTAGTCCTGGAGTTGCTTAATATCTCCACTGAATTTACCACTTTCACGCAAAACGATTCCCCAGAATTTTACTTGTCAGGCTAGAAAAGCATCTTAGAAGAGCATTTAGACCATCATGAGACACTAAAACTGCCTTTTCAAAGGCAGAGTAAGAGAATTCTTTTAGGGTTAGCACTTTTTAAACCCTCCTACTTCCATAAACAGTAGGAAAAGCAACAGATTACTGCCTGTAAATGAAGAATTAATTCATAAAAAACATTATGGAACTATGAAATGGAAGAATAAAGAATGGAAAGGAAATCAAATGTCATGTGGCTGCGGTCAGGGTGAAACCTCCATCATATCAGAGGTGGACGGCGCCCCTGGAACCCCAAGACTCTCCTAATCACGTCGATTAAGCATGGCCTGGCATCAGACAGCTCTCCTTTCATTTCAATGTTGTACATCGCTTTTATTTCCCCCCATCCTGCTTTCATTTCGCACGCCTGCAAAATTAGCTTGGTGTGCAAGCTGTGCTAATGGCCTTTCATGTCCATATCAGAGGCGCTTAAGCCTTGAAGACAAAAAGGCCCCAATTATCCCATAACAGACATCGCCTGGGCGAATCACGCTGTACAATCAAGCATCATCTTTTTAGGTTGCGATATAAGCGGTGTTTACAGGATTTAACACCTTTCCACTTATTTGTTCCACTGTTTTAGATTCTTCTGTGGAGATGAATCGGATCAGTTTGTATCAATTGTATCAATTTATTGGATCAATTTGTTACTTTCAAAGGCATAATCACATGGTGTGGACAGCATGTACAGTAATTCCTCACTTGCAAAGCCCATTTTATCTCTATAAAGGAGGTCCTTGATCATTCTTAATTAACATCTAAACTAGACAAGGAGGTGCGTTAACGGACCACTCATTGTCAATGCAGCTAATTAACACCCTGGAGATTTCCATTATCCTGAATAAATAAATTAATAAACGAACATTTCAATGACTCTCGGAGAGGCTTTTCAAATCAAAGTCTAATTTAAACAGTGTCTTATTCAAACATGAAAAGGGCAGAGGTGTCCGGTATGACAGCACAAAAGGCCAGCATGTACTTTTATGAGTACACTATGAATACCTGGGATTAAAAGAAAAACAAGAAAATGAACAATGTCTTATTCCGGTTCATTTAGCAGCTGATGAATCCTGTCTTATAGGGCCAATTTGAGCATATGTGTTAAAGGGCGCTGATTTTCTAATTATATTGCAAATCAAAGGCACCTTGGTGTGCTAATTAGATAATTTGACGGGTTACTTTAATGCTGAAGATTGCCAAATTACTTTTGGTTGGTTAACCAATGTACATGAAACACTTTGTTAAATGCCCTGAGAAAATGTGGGCTTTTTTTTCCTCAGCGATCCACCCAGTGGCTTTTTTAATTGAATCCTACAACATCTGAAATGAGATAATGACAGGAGTTTGATCAAAGAGGCGTTGCAGCGTTTGGTGTTTCTGTTTACAATGACCAAGAGCACGATCATATTTTCCTTTCCTTTCAAAGGGCATCCCATTTCATAAGGAAATAGGTTTGTAGAAGGAGGGAAGAAACGGCGTAAACACTTCTTTGAAACGCTGGAAAAACGAAGTGTGCTGGTGGAGTGCACTTTTTTCCATCTGCTGAAAAAGTGCAGCAGTGCAGTTTTTTTTTAACAGACACTCCATTATGATGTAAATAAAGCCTTTAAAAAAATGACCTTAACATTGCACGGCACCAGTAATAATCTATGTAGGTTGAGCCCACAAGCTTTACCATCACTGTTACTGCAATTAAATTATTCTTACTGCAGGAATGATTGTTGTTCTAATGTCTGCCATCGCTCATGTGGCAAAAAAAAATATGTAAAAGCTGATCTGAAAGGCGGATGGGGGACGCTTCAGAAAACCTTGGACCGCGAGCTTCAGGTGAATGGCAACTCCAGCCTTTCCCACTTTGCCTCCACTCAACAGAGTGCCCTTGAGCAAACACTTCCTGGGAAATGAGAGCTAGACTGTGGTCGTTATCGGATCAGAGGAAATCATGGAGCGGCGGAGCGACAGGGCAAAACAAACACTCCACTTCTGACTGCAAGCCTGAGTCCATGCAAAGGATTTCCACAAGCTCTTAACGTCTATACCCCCCATTTAGGTGACTCGCAGTGGCACTCATAAGGCATTAGGAGACATCGTAAAGCTTTTATAAGCACATTGTGACTGAGTGTAACAATTAAATGTGGGTGAATACATTATGGGAGAACTGTATGGTAAATAGTAAATTGAGGTAGCACCTGAAGTAATGCGTTGACAAACAGATTTTTATCCCATTAGAAGCAGCAATAAACTTCAGAAAACATCAAAAATTACATTCAATTTAACATACCATTAATAATACATTTGGCATCATTTTTGCACATTGTGATAATTATCACTTATCTTATAATAACTACCAAGCATTTAAACAGTGCTTTATAATACTTCAAGAAAATAAATAATTCTAATTTTTAAATATATTTGACCTATACTTAGATGATTCATTTCTGCTGCTGTTAATGGGATTGTAATATCTTAAATAATAAAGATGTGAGGTGTCCCTGGTTTTTGCAGCAGGGCGGATAACTTTAAAAATCCTTCAAGGAATGCACTGGTCTGTTATGAAGCCAATTAGTCTAAAAACAACAACAACAACAACAACAACAACAACAACACTAGGAGCAGTGGAGCAAATAGCCTTGGCGCTGGCCGATTCAGAACGCAGAGGTTGACTCGTTCCGATTGCAGCCTGCTAACCTTGTTGAAAAGTCTGCTGGCCATTTATCTAAATCAGTGTCAGCGCTGGCCGCAGCTCGTCAGGCCGCCCCTCCTGTCATGTGTGGCCGGGGAGGAGGTGTGGAAACGCCGCCTGTGTTTACCCTCTGCATTCCTCCAGCCGGCAGCCAGGAACTGACAGACTCCGGGTCTGGTCTGGTCTGATCTGATCTGATCTGATCTGATCTGGCCTGATCTGCTCTGCTCTGATCTGGGACAAGCCATACATCAAGCAGGTCGTTTCCACTAGCTGAAAATTTACGAGCCGCACAGTAGGAGTGAAACGCGCCGCTCTGAAGAGCTTTTTGGAAAGAGTTTCACAAGGCCGGGGTGTTTGCAGAGTGCATGTTGAGGCTGCAATGGGAACAGCTGCAAGTTTGAAACAGGGGACACTTAACTTGAAGTGCACTGAGGTGCAATGCCAGCACATTATGCGCCTGTTAGAGGCAGAGACCAACTTTTCTTACAATATAATCCAACAGAAAATCTCATTGAATTTAACAGGATGCAATCAGCTGTATTATTGCCCAACCACGTGAATCTATTGCACATTGTGCTTATCACTTATAATAATAATTCACTCCCAAGTTGCTTATACCTTATGAGCACCACGACCAATTAAGTGCTATCTTTAAATTCTTGCAGGACAATAACCTGCCTCTATGTGCTGACTGCGCATTGACTCTCACTGTTCATGACGCGTATTGTCACTGTCTTATTTTTCAGTTCCACTTATGGACATGCAACAATTACCATTTATCATTTATAGATCAGGCCCCTGTGTGTGCAAACTTGGTGCTGTGCATTTCGCCTGCACTGGCCCGGGCGACCTTTAGGACACTCTCCCTAACACACACACACACACACACACTTCCACACACATGGGTTTAGCTGCAACAACAACATCAACAAGCATCAGCGGAGGAGAAGTGAACCTACAGTGTGCGCTCCGGCGGTGCTGCCAGTCTCTGTGCGCCAGTCCGCTGATGCAGGCTTTCAGCGCCTTCTCCTGCAGCATGCAGGAGGACGGGCTGGACGTGTAGAAATCCAGCATCTGTCCCGGACTCACGGCCAGCACGTCCATACAGTCAAACATGACGACGGCGCTTTGCAACGGTTCAACTAGGCTCTGTCCTCTGCGTTATGGATCAAAATCAGCGACATAAAGCGCACACAACTCCATCAAACTCCGCTGCTTCCCACCCCCCTCCTCCTCCTCCTCCTCCTCCTCCTCTTCTTCTTCTTCTTGTCCTTCTTGGCACGGCAGATCTCTCTCTTCTTCTCCTTCGTCCCGCTCCGGAATCATGAATTATGTCGGAGCAAACTGCTCACGGCTTCATCGAAACGCTTAATTGCCATTTCTCTGTGCGCCATGTCCAGTTATTGTGCTGGTATGTGTGCGTGTGAGCGGGATTCCTCCATAATATCCCGACGTGTTTTCGCTGAATCGCTTCGTCCCGTCCGGTTACCGACACAAGAGAAAGCAGCGGGTAAAGCCCGCCTGAACTGGACTATCTTTCTTTCTAATATCAAAAAATAACACGGATGGCGTTTAAAACCACACGTTTCCCTCTTCGATGACGAATGGGTTATCCTTCCTCCGCGCAGCTCATTTCCAACTAGTTTTGCCACAGAGAATGAAAGATTGAATTGCCTAATATATGCGAGTGAACTTTCTATGAACCCTTCCGAGGCTGCTGACCTTCAAATGACCCAGGCAGGCTGACATCACTGCAGCTCCGCAGCGCGGAACAAGGCGGAGGCAAGAAACGCAGGCAAAAAAGAATCAAGATCATTTATAAATTTTTTTCTCCCTGGAAAGAACACAATTCACGGCGGTCCCCCAGTTTTGAAACACATTTTTATTCTATGCCGTAGCATGGGCAAGTATAACCGGGCTTTTGCTTTTTATTATAGGAGCACGGTGATATCCCAAAATAAGTAGATGTGGCACACTTATAAAAAAAAAAAAAATATGGTCATATAGACAGCACAGACTGACACAGGTTTACACATATCAGTAAATATTTGTTTTCATAGTTGCACTTGTAGTCCGTGGTGCCAATTCACTAAAGCCTGATGGCAAAGTCCCTGCATCTGATTTCACAGATGCCACAAAAACTTTCAGCCCTGTGCACAGGACCCGGAGACGTTTGTGTGGGGAAAAAAAGACGAGGAGCGATGACTGATGAATGTTCAATGTGCTACGTTTTCAGCATAAATTGAGAAAAAAAAGACTTCAGATCAAATGGAAATTGAGAGTGTCACACCTTGTCATACCTAATCTGCACTTCTCATTAAGCCAAGCAGAGATGCAGTGGAGAGTAACCGCAGATGAACTCACTTTATCCAACTTTCCTTTGTTTGTGAAAGTGTTCACTCACTTAGTGTCAGCTGAGGTATATGATAATTCAGACTTATGTGAAAATCAAACACTATTTTCCCCCTCTTTTTGTGAATACAGATGTTTAGTTTGCCCACCTTACATCACTGATATTAAGGCATAACCACACTGTGTAAGCGCATGCTGATTATTATAACCAGAGCATGATACAATAAAAACAAAATGCAAAAAATGTTGAGGGGTGAATGAGACAATATATAACGTCATACTAAACTGAATGTAATTTTCTGATGTTGATCTGACAGCTACATTGTATAAAAGGTGTGCCTCCGATGCTTATTAACAGAGCACTTACAGTGTTGCTGATTTTATGTTGCCTTATAAGTCAATTTGCCTATACAAGTCCTTGTTAACATGTGTAAATATGGATAAAACTGGTTTTACAAGGCAGAATCATCCCATCTGGTAAATGGAAAATCACTCCCAGGGTTTTAAAGTCACAGGTTTCTGTTTGTCTTTTAGGACAAACCACAGAATAAACTCTAAGTAAGTTAATAAAATAAATCTAAAGCTGGGTCAGTGCCAACAGCCAATAACTCCTATACCTATTGATTAAATCATAAGAGTATGTTGCTTTTTTTTTTTTTTTTTTTTTTTTGGAAAAGCCCTGAGGTGATAATAAAAATTCAAGCTTGCATTACATGCCAGATTTTGTTAGAGACAAATGGAAAGAACAAAGATTCACTCCCTGCCTTCCTTCACATAGAGACCTCTACTTCAGATTCCTCTGTCAACTTTTTATTTATTTTTGAACAATGTCAAGACTGGGACTTGATAATTAAATCCTCATTTGGCAACTGCTGGTAACTAGTATTGAGGCGTCATATTTGATAGGGTGGTTGATAATGTATGATATAATAACATACAGTAAAAAGGTAATTATTTTAAAACCGCAACCCCATAACCTTATCATCACAAAGGAACTGAGGAAAGGAAGTTTTTAGTTCAAAGTTGCTTTTAAAACACCACCGTTTATCATTTGAAGCCTTCCAGGCAAGTTTTAATGCCTGTGAGCAAATACATTCAGTGTTAGAGTGCATGCCCATAAAAATATGTCACATTAAAATATATGTTTATCTGAAGCTTTAAGGTCATAATAAATAGTCTAATGTAAATATTGCGTATTTGTTAAGTCCACAGGAGTTTCTCAGAGAACTATTGATATTCTTCTCACTGGTTCCTTATGGTGTAGAATCATCTGGCACTGCTGCAGTGAACAACCACTGAATATATTTACCTACGCCATGTTCCTGACTTTGTTCAAACACTTTTAAATGTATGCAAAGTACATTCCTGGAGTTTATATTTTAAACATACTCCGTGAGTTTAGTGTGCACAAATTTGGTTCAGAGAGGAAAGAACAAGCTGCTGTTAAGAATCCAAGTCAGCGCTGTGAACATGAGGAAAATCCAAAGTGACCTGTGGTTCACGTAACCCTCCTCCACCTTCTCACTTTCCCGGCTCTGTCTCTCTCTCTTTCTCTCTCTCTCTCTCTCTCTCTCTCTCTTACTTTCTCAACTTCCCTTTCTTCTATTTTCACTCTAAATCAGAGGCTTTAGGGAAATGCATCCCCACCACTGGCTACGTCAGGGTTAGACTGATATAAGGGATTGCTGATATTTTGGTCTGGTCCTCAATACAAACTGAATACTGGTTAGCCAGTGTGTGGAGGTTCCTCCATTTAAAGGGTGCAGTGAAACGCACCTCGGCCCGCCTTAAAGGGATGGTTCACCCATTTTGAAAGAATTGATATCATATCACTTATCCCCTTTAGCCAGAGGGAAATCCTGCTATTTAGCCGGGCTTCCCTCCAGCTAACATTATTGAAAATGACCACCCACTCAAACTTAAATAAACAAAGTCTGAGTTTGGTGATATGTAGCAGAATTTTGACAGCCTGAAACTGTGTAAAAATTGTTGACCATAAAAAAAACTGAACTATTTTCTTTAGCGGTCGAAGCTACAGTGGTGGCTGGCAGGAGCCTGAAAGGTACCTGAAACATGTGATGGACGAAAAGAAGAAGCTAGCCACAACATTATTTTCCAGCTGTCTTTTAGTACTCTGGAGAATTTTGTTATTTTTAATTTTATGTTCAATGAAGAAAACAAATGGGGCACCCCAGTGGCTCACCGGTAAAGCGCGTGCACAATGTACCAGGGCTTAGTCCCGATCGCAGCGACTGGGGTTCGAATCCGACCTCAGGTCCTTTGCTGCACGTCATTCCCTCTCTCTCCCTGCCTTTCCTGTCTATCTCTACTGTGACTGTCAAATAAAGCAGATATGCCAAAAAAAAAATCTTTAAAAAGGAAGAAAACAAACAATGACAAACTCAAGTAATCTACTTCTGTCTCTGTGGTGGCTGCTGCTCCTCTGGGGCGGAGTGATACAGGACGTGCAGAAACTACCTGATCTTTCTGGATGTTGATAACAGGGAAAATGCAGCTTTAAACAGTCATTTGAGGGAAAGTATCATCTGTGTGCATTCAGCAGTCATATGTACATTTATGTTTTGGTAAGAAACTCTTGTAAAGTGATATTAAACCTCCTTTGAGTGGATTAATGCAGTTATTTATCAGAATGTTAGCTGGGGGGGAAGTCCACCTCAATGGCAGGAGGCTAACAGTTAGCATTTAGAGCATCCAGCCAGTATCCAGCACTCAGTAACAATGAGAGGAAGAAAGCACCACTACTGTCCTACAGAACAGCTAGAGGGGGAAAAGAGAGAATATCCCATTTTTCAAATTGGATGAATTACCTCTTTAAAGAGCTGCTAACCCACCTAACAGAATTTCATCAGCTGCCTATCGCTGCTTAGAGTTTTAGCATCCTGCAGTGGTCTCAATGCTGTTTCCAAGGCTTTCCCACCTAGACAAAAAGAACATTTCAGGGAAAAACTGACTACTGCCATGGAAACAGTCACATTTAAATATAAAGAAAATCAGCAGAAAATACCGGCAAAAAGCAGCTTTAATACAAAAACATTGGTATCAGTATTGGTCTTCGAAATCATGAGCCAGAGCCAAGCACCACGCTGCTTTTAAGCTCATACTTTTTAAGCAAGAAGGAAGGAAAAAGCTAATTTCCTGGTTAGCAGTGTTGCTTAGGGACTAATCTATCAGGCTACTGCTGAGTTATATTTTCATTAATGACTGAAGGAGGTGCATCTTGTTAGTGTGCACCAACCATGTGATCAGCCATAAACAGAACATGTTTTCCTATGATTATAGAAATGCATGAAGCTGTAAAGGGCATATGCAAGGCTGCCCCCTCACATTCTTTAATGTAATATATATATTCATGCTCTAAAAAAAGATTTCTTTATACAGCTTCCCCTCTTTTATGTACACACACAATACCCAGCAGGACCTTG
>OMLB01014938.1:0-15335 GCA_900302555.1 Myripristis jacobus
CAGACCAAGTCCCCAAGATGGTGTCTGCATGGCCTACTGGTTAAAACAAAATTCAAAAAACTAGGACAGGCTGCCTCCAATGTCCACACACACTCACACACAATAACTCAACAAACACACTAAAAAAACTTTTTTAGGCCAGTAACAACAGTGATGAATAATGGCTAATAATGATGACGATTATTAGTGTGGTGCTGATCAGATTTTCAGTTAGTCATCGGCTTTTCTGACTTTATCTCAGCAGCTACAGTAGAAAACATATTCCATTTATGATGAAAACAAGTCAGTATATTAACTAAAGTGCCATTTCACAACAAATATACCGGTCTGGGATGTTCATATGATGATAAATTCAGTTGTTGTAGATGGAATCTTGTGAATCTTGGTCATTTTTTTACAAGTACTGGATGCATATTTTATAACCTGATCCTGAGAAAATATGTAAGCAGTGAAGTTTTCTCTCTGCTTTTGTACCTGTCTCACACGGGACATTGTTTGTTAAGCAGCATCACCTACTGGCTTAATGGAGAACTGCCAACATTACAGGAGTAGGCCAAAGGTTGAGGTAATACAAGTAGCCACTTTTATACTGTTAACATGCTATACAGACAGGAAATGCCATAAAGTTTTATCACTCACAGCCCGTGGATTGCTTGACTAGGAAATGCTCTGCTACTTTAAATAAAGCTACATTCACTGTAGTGCTGTGTGTGTGGTGCAAACAGAAAAAACACAAGACAAACTGCTGAAAAGGGCAGCAAATATCACACTCCAAAGCCATACATGCTCACAAAGCAGGCAAAGGCACATCATTCAAAGCAGAAATGCTTTGGTGTCACTGTCACTGTATCCCCAAACTCTCCACTAAAATGACTTTCAAATATCTGAGATGACCTGTACTGCAAGGCAGCAAAGTTTGCCACAACGACTATGGGAAAGTAGCTGAGGGATGGCAGTGACCTGGGGGCACGGCCTGAAACAGCTCTACAGGGGGATGCGGACATCTCTGTCCTGCTCATTTTTAGCTCATGCTGGGTTATAAAAATAGCCCAGATACCCATTTCGGGCCTGCTCTTGGTTGGGATCACTCTGTGTGACACAAATCATTGACTTAAACATATGAATGAAGACGTTCCTGTGAGAATTTAGACAGCTATAAAGAAAACCAATTACAAAGCAATAAAAAAACCCAACAACAATTCCTATGTGACCAAAATGGCCCCGAAGACAAAACAGATTCCTGAGGAGCTGGATGATTGCCTTGAAACAACATAGTACAGCTTAATAAGTAATAAATTTTAGCTGATGCAAATGTACCTTTGTGTATGATTAAAAATGTAAATTAAAAAAATAAATCTAGACATACTGCAAGTATTATGCTGAATAAAGAATCATCTCAAGTCAAAATCACTTATACAGATAAGGTGCTATATAGAACCTTTAAGGGTTCTAACAGGAAGGGAATGACCGGAACTACATGGTGTATGAGTGTGAGAAAGACAGAACAAAGCAGAGAACGTGAGATAGTCATGTGAACGAGTGTGGGACTTTTTAAAAAATTCTTAGTTAAAGTATGATTGTAAGTTGAAGTGGAAAGGACCTTCACAGTTCCAACAAAATGTAAATATGTATATCCTGTATATGTGTTTCTGCTGGAGATATGCATCAGTATTCATCTCTAACTAAACCGGAGGAAGAAATTGAAAAAAAAAAAAGACATGGTTTATACAGTTTGTGCATAGTTTATACCTGAATTCATGATTCGACAGCAAATATTTGCCATATTTGGACATTCTATGAAAGCGTTCTTGCTATGCATACTGGTGGGGAAAAGAAACATAGTGAAATACCAGACCCTATGTTTGGATATTAAGACTCCAGTGGCTGAGTGAGCTTTGACCTGAAAGTGGTCTGAGAAATGTAATGGTCAGTGGGTATAGTCTATGAATAGAGATCAAACAGTCTTGAGTAGAAGAGAGAAAGAAATTTATATATATACATAATAACTTGAGGACCTACAAATAAACAGACATCAGACATCATGGCAGAAAAATGTATTTTATGTGGACTGTGGTTTGTAAAAGGGCGTGGGAAATCTGTCTTCGCAGGGGGAAGAAGCTTGGTTAATTTAGAAAAGTAGTGCAATCATGTTGGGCTCAAAGATGCAAAGGATGCATAACTTGAGATGAGATTTGAACAAGAGGATTTGTCCTCTTCTAAATACCTGTATTGTGCAGCAGTAAAGACGAGTTGGAGGGAGATAAATGACCAGACACAGGGATTTTTTTTTTCAAGCACAAAACCCATTTCAGTGTCAGATGGTTTTCATGTCTTTCCATCAAATCAATGACAATATCCACTGAGATGCTCTTTTTTGCATGTTTATTCATCATATTTAAGACACCTTTTTTAATATCACCTTTTATAATACTTCAGACTTAAAGTAAAGCAGCCCCAATTTCTGATTTGATTGCTGCATTGGGCCTTAACCAGCTGCCCCTACATGAATCCACCCTCCAGAGGGATTGGCAACCAAATACATTGGAAAGGAAAAGTTGAGCTTTTGGCTTTCGACCTCGGTAAACATTTTCACAACAGAAAATAAAAACCTCAAAGTCATTTCAAAGCAAATGTGCAATTCAATATCGGAAGACACGGAGGAGGAATTTCGGAAAGGGGGTGGGGGTTCTTCAAGTCAGATGTGGGATTGTGAAGTCAGATGAAGTATACGCAATTGCAGTGACGAAAATTTACCACTAGAGGGAGTATGACCCAGCCCATACGTATATGAATAAACATTAAACGGGATCTCAGACAGATAATAGTAAATGTTACACTAACTAGATATTGAGCCCAAAAAACAAAAGTAGTATCACAGTAATGACTGTTCTTAATTCAATCATGAAACACAGCAATGGGAATATGAATAACTCTGCAACATCATCACGGGAGTTGACATGGTTAGAAAATGACACAGCAGCCGATTATTGTTTTTTCTTTTTTCTTTTTTTTGGTCCCTGACACAGCTGTAAAGCCACACTGGATTTTTGGTGCATGAGTGCTGCACTGCATCAAAGCCTTTCGGCCTGTGATCGGGGCTCTTTGGGGTGCCTTGCGGTCCCTCCTCCATCAAACGTCAGAAACTTGTGGTATAAAATACATGTGAGGCCACACTGGCTGCTCATAGTCGGATATACCTCGTTAACCTTACTGTCTGTGGGCGTCTTCATCAGTGCGCTTGGCGACAAAGTGGCAGCATTTGTTAATGAGAAAGAAAAGGAAAAAAAATATGCCAAACTACGAGGCGAGCTAGATCTACCGGCTTGAGCACAAGAATGCAAAAGAAAAGTCTGTGTGAGCGCACATCTGAGTCTGCATGGATATTTATCCCTGAAAAGTTTTATATAGGCGGCGGTGTTTCTGAGGTGCCGGACTTGAAATAGAATAATTCCTAATGGGCGAAGACAGAGCTGGATTTCTCTTGAAAAGAAACAAGGAAAGGAACTGCCACAAGACAGAAACGAATTGGGATTTTTTTCATAATTAGCTCCAAAGGAAGTGAAAAGAACAAACAACACCAGAGCTTGCTTGTTTGATTCCAAGTTTGTTTGGGTTTTTATACTTCTCCACACTGACCTTTGCAATCCTGCTCATTCAGCTCCTGACTGAACCAAATGCAGAGAGAAAGATGCATTTGGGCAAGGCGTTTCTGTTTGTCCTTCTCCTCAACTGCGCAACTTTGAGCTTATCGCTGTCAACATGTGCCACCGTGGACATTGACCATGTGAAAAGGAAGAGGGTCGAGGCGATACGAGGCCAAATTTTGAGCAAGCTCCGACTGACAAGTCCACCACACTCCCTCGGACCAAGTCAAATCCCCTATCAGATCCAAGCATTGTATAACAGCACCAGGGAGCTACTTGAGGAGCTGGGGAGGGATCGGCAGCAAAGTTGCGGCCAGGACAACACGGAGACAGAGTACTATGCCAAAGAGATATACAAATTCAACATGATCTACGGACCTCCAGAGAACAGTAAGTACTGAAAACCCTCACGCAGCTACTTTCCATCGCCGTCTGTCGCTTGATTCAGCAATCAACGCATTGGTGCGCTGCGTAATTACGCACGAAATCGGTGTAGGGTGTGCGCCAACCCACGCGTCATTCTCAAAATTACAGCCAGGCTCCCTATATCACAGTAAAATCCTTGACTTTAATGACTTTTGATCCTGTAGTTGAGAAACTCTCAGCTTCATTACTGAGTGTTTGGTCAGCTGCACTACAAGGATTTCTGTGCAAAATATTTGTGAATCACCGCCTAATCATTCTCTGCTCTCTAGAAGCAAAGAGTTTGGGGTTATTTCTATCTATCAGTACTCTTGTGATTGTTTTTAAAGCTGAAAGCTGAACTTCAAATAGGCCTGCGATCCACTTGGAGGATGAACTTGGTTACTGTACAGCTCACCAACCTGTTTTAATCCTGTACCAGTGTTCCAGGAAAGTTGCTCTCCTCCTACTCCTCCCTCCACTCTTCCTACTCTTCTTTTTTTCCCCCTCCATGGATCCTGTCCCTCTCCCCAGATGTTTCCATTTCCGTTCCAGTCAGGCCCAAATGAGAGGGACATCTGCCCGGGCGGATGGGGATGCCTTTAAGAGAAGGAATAGGAAAACTTAGCAGTGGTGGACAGGAAAAGTTAGCTGATGGAAGGACTTCCCTATTAGCCAGGCTGGAGGGCTCCCTCACTTTCCTCTGGATTCTGTCTGTCTAAAGGTGATGCTGGTGTCCTCTCTGTCCTCCATCCCCTTAAATACACACACAAAACCAGCACCACCCATAGGTATGGTGCTAATAGTGCCCTGCCTGCCAGGCTGATGAATTTGCCCACACAGGTGGCCATCATCCATCCCTCTCAACCTGGATGATTCCACATTCCCCAGATTTGATTGCCACTAACAAGGTAACATTATTTAATGTTATTGTTTTGTTCACTGTGAGTTCACTGTTTTTTCACCGGCTCAGTGATTAAAATGTTTTTGTGAAATATTCATGTAAATATTCATTTCACTAAACCCCAAGTAGATTCCATTTTTCCTCATATTTCCTCAACAGAAGCAAACTAGTTTTGTTGTGCTTTGCTGACACGGCCATGTGTCAGTACTTAAGAGAAACTTCATACAATATGTGGTTTAAAAGAAAAGTAGAAAAGGATGAATGTTATGCGTGTGTGAGAACTGTAGGAGGGCCTTACGGCCCAGAGCTGAGCCAAGACCATTGCATCACAGTCCCTTTGAAATCAACAGGTGTTTCTCAAAAAAGCCGTATTTTCCCCCCTTAGCAATGCTCTGTTTTGAATCCCATAAAGTGGTTTTGACACAAAACACCACGCAGTAGGTGCCATGAGTTGGTGCGGTGGTTAAGATCCCTGGCTTTACCACCACAAGTGGCTTGAGTGCACAGATGTAAGTGATTCACATGTCTTTTAGGGGAAACAATTGCCCAGAGTCTTGATTATTCTTTCTTTTTGGTAGAGTTGTGACATTATTTGAGACTGTAAGCAGGAACGTGTCAGGAGAGATGGCATATAAGAGCTGAGGTTTCATAATTATATTTCTCAGGCAATAATGTTATCACTTTGTCCACCTTCAGACTGTGGCAATAGGCATGAAAAGGCATTTAAACTTATTTGAAGAGTTCTCTAAAATGAGCGCATGATCTCATACTTGGCAACATGCATTTTGTCAATAGACTGTATATCCACGTGTACATGTACATACTTACCCTGCTCACTGAGACTGGTTAATGGGTTTTGCATACGCTGCAGCAGGCAAGGTGAAAAAATCAGATTCACAATACTGAGCCCCTTTCCTTTTATCGGACCCAATTCTTTGTTGCCTCCTCAAATTAGAAATGGGAAAAAAACTGTTGTACATTTTTCAGTGCTCCCAAGTTTATACAAAGGAAAAAGAGAAAAAAAAATCTCTTACACTGGGATTATGTACTTCAGCAAAGTAACACTGTTTTAAAAATACTTCTAAAAATAATTTGATCACATTTTTGTGTATATTCATGAATGTGTTCTCAGTTTCAATTGTAGATGGAGAATGAGCTTTTTCTGAATTTAGCTTTTCTTACCAAACCTCAAAATACAGGTGTGTTCAAAGATGCACTTTGCAAAACTCAGGGCTGACTGAGGTGGGGACCATTTGATTGAACCATATAGCCTCAACCCTCAAATTTGGTGAATATCCATGGTTTTTAATCAACTGAGTCTAAAAGGTCCTCACTTCAATTAAGGTTTACACAGTGCACATAGTGCTTTTAACTCCAGCAATTACAAACATTAAATCTTAGCAGACCAAGAGACCTATCAATATCCAAGTTTAGCCATCACAAACTTTAAAGCTGCACTGGGTTCTAACTGGCAGTGATAGGTAATCATTTGAAAAAATTGAACTTCCTCGCCCTGCAATTACGTGTACTCAGGCATTTTGGTGGCTTAGCGGACGTTTCTCGCATGTCATCCTTCTCTGTCCTGTCGTTGTCTTCTTTGATCTGTGCAGTGACGGCAAAAATGCCAAAAAAAAAAAAAAAAAAAAATCTCAACATGGCATATCCTGCACACAGCAAGCCTATATTCACTAATCTGCCTGGTCTGTGATTGCTTAAATCAATAGTTACCAAAGGACAAGTGAGCCAAAAGATTTACAGTTACATTGTTGGTTCCAGTTTTCTGTAGACAGAACATGCTGCTGTTTAGGACTATGTTTTCTGCCCCAACCCTAACCCTGTATGGCCTCTTATACCCAAGACAAGAATTCCATCCGAACAAATGGAGCAAAATGGGGTCTCCACAAAGGGGGTGCTCTTTTTTTTTTTATCACAGCCCCACTTTGCGATTTAGGCCGATGAGATAGATTTTCACAGATTTATACACCAGTTCCTACATCAAAAACTGCCAGTCCCTCTCTGGGCCAATAACTAATGAAAATGTCTCTGTTGTTGGTGTTATTTCAAAAATACCAGAACAGAGCGATGACATACATAACTTTCAAAAGTTTTGTAAAGTTTTGTTCTGGTATGCAGCAAACCAGTGAGTAAACAAATGGACCGGTCCAATCCATTGCCCCTCCATTATACAGTTTCATTAGGATGTCCAAATTTCCAAATGGGCCTTTTAAGAGACTTCCAAGAATGCTACTGCAAATAATATGAATAAATACACCATTTGACATGCATCTTTAATTCAGCAGCATGATAAAAACTGAGCTGGAGGATTGATTTCCTCTGACAAAACCATACTTCTTGAAATGCTGAAAAGATGCTGAAAGATGCTCTTCCTGTCCAAATGCAGCAGAATGTCTACACCTTAATCTTTTAACATACTTTTCAGCCTCTTTCAAGTACCTATGATTCACCTCACTGAGAGGGCCAGCTTCCTGTGTTTGCACAGAGAGCACTGCCCGTGAGAGGCTGAAGAGAGGAACTGTGGTTAAGATCTGGCAGAAACAGCACACTGTGAATGATGCCAGTGGTTATGAGGACACAGGCACCTAAGGGGGTTGCCCTGTGCAGAAGACTGGCTTTGTGGAGTCAATTTTTGACTTGAAGCCAGTGATATCAATCTTTCTACTCATGTTAATTTGGCCAAACATGCATTCACTCTTGACAGCCCTGCTGAAAAGCGCAAGGTGAACTGTTGACCTTTGTGAATCTGAAGCAGCTCTGTGAACCAGCACAAATCCTTGACAGGTGCAAATGAAGCAGAAAACTGCAGGAAGAATGTCAAATTACTGCATTGAGAGGCTGGACACATTCAAACGTTGGAAAGTTTTCCTTTTATAGAATGGTACGCATACAGAATCTGGCGTATGCCAAAGACCGAGGTTGGGCTGTGGAGAAGTCATCATGGTCAGAGGGGTCGTCTACTGGGGCCAAAAAGTGGTCAGTGGGACCAGCAGGGTTTTTGATATGCAGATACCAGGGAAGTGAAGTCATGCTGAGCTGAATAATGATGCTATTTCAATTACAGCATACTTCAATTTCCACCAGATATAGGCAAAATGTGTAAGAGAACCACTGAGGAACTTTGATAGGGCAGTCTACAATATTAATGATTCACTATGAGCAAATGAATTCAGTGCCAGCGGTTCAAGCAGTGGCCATTCACACCGGTTTGAGAAAAAATTAGCAGCATGTTACTGTTAAGAAATATATTTTCACTAATCAGTAATCTTTATGACTGTCTTTGCTTTGAAGTAGCAACAGATTGATCCTAATTATGAGGAAAATATTCCTCCTCAAAGTGTTTTGCAAATCACAGAGGAAACTGTTCTGCAGAATAGTGTTTTGTAACAAAAAACTAGTTACTAGTTACAAAAAACTGTTACGTTTAACATTGTTAAATCTTACCGTGAAGAATCGTGAAGGAGATTGCCTGGTGAGCATCTGTGATGATGTTGAAAAAATAAAAGGTGCACAGCCATGAAAATGAAAAAGTACAGTGCACGTTGAAAAAAAAAAGGTGAGAATTGTGTTTTATCCTTTCCGCTGCAGATGATCTGCCTTACTGCCCAAAAGGTATCACCTCCAAAGTTTTCCGCTTCAACGTCTCGGCCATGGAAAGGAACTCCACCAACCTGTTCAGAGCCGAGTTCCGCGCTTTGAGGGTCCCGAACTCAGGTGCCAAAAGGAATGAACAGCGGATTGAGCTCTACCAGGTGTGTAAAGGTACCGTTTCCTTGTCCTTCTACCAAGTCCAGTAACGTCTAGCCAAAGACAGCACATACCTCCAGAAGCAGTTCTTTCATCTTTTGCTCACATGCCTTAACAATTGTCTGCAGGAGGACTAATAGACAGTTTTCATGTAGACTGTCAACCATATCCTAATCTGGTTAGTTATTCTCCAACCGCATCTCGTCAGGCCTTAACTCAGAAAAGAAGCCAATAATAACCAGATTGTGGTTACAGGCATGGGTAACAGCCAGACCAAAAGCCAAAATGCTCGACAGCTTGAATGTTTTCAGAACCCGGACAGGGGTACCGTTAGTGCAGCATCAGCCAGGGCAAAGGAAGCCGCTGGCAGCCCACAATGAAACCAGATTAAATGCGGCCATTATTTTGGTTATCCAGTTCCTCCAGACCTCTTTATCACACAACATTTGGTTCTAAAATATCCAGGGTTTATTCATTAGACTGTTAATAAAGGCCTCAATGATGAGTGATGGACTGATTATACCTAGCTTCGAGTCTAAAAAGTAGTTGGTGACTGACATCTGATCCCAGCCACAAACTGTGTTGATCTCTTCTATAGTGTACATAATGTGTACACTGATGCAGTAGGTTCAGGCCAACATGCAGATAGCTGAGTTTAAGTGTGAGTGGAAAAGAAAGGGGTGCATGAAGGTACCAAGCTGAGATATCCTTAGCAATGACTTGGGATTGTCTATATTTTCACCCAAATACAGAGTGCACACTGTTTCACCGTGAATTGGTAAAATGAATTGCACAGCATATATTCAGACAAAAAGTGTGTTTGCAACCATGCACTTTTAACCTCACCAGAGACTGACTGACAGTAGAAAATGATTGATCTGTGTGCATTTTTTTTGTTCAAATAGATAACCATCAAAGAACTAGACCGTGATTATGTATTGAGTTATTCCAAAGCTGTAAATGCAAACATTTATAACAACAACAACAACAAAACCCCGAAATGCTAGTTATTCCAAATCTTGTGAAATTTTATGTCACTTTTATGGGTCATATGGATAACATGGTTTAACATAATGCCACATCTTGCTTCTGCTTGGCCTCTTTCATGTATATCCTAGTCTAACAGGCTTTCGTCATTGCAAATGGCTGCAACTGCATGAGTTGTTTTATACTGTACATCACTAGCATGTTCATGGCATGCATGCATTTCTCTGTGCATGCACTGCAGTATATAATGCACAGCTTACAATTGCTAATAGCACATGACTCATTATAAATGGACAAAATTGTTACTGGATCACTTCAACCATGAAGCATGACCTTTTCATGAGTACCTGGGATTGAGACGTCCCTAGAATAACATTATCTTGGTCTCTTCCAGTTTACTTGTTATTATGCTGAAGGTGTCTCAGTGCTCTGACATCATGAGTAACTCATGATTAGATAACTTTTTGGTTTATTATTTCAGAGTGACAGTTGATTATTGGTTTGCAGATTCTTAGGCCAAATGAACACATTGCGAAACAACGCTACATTGGAGCCAAGAACGTGCTGACGAGAGGCACTACAGAGTGGGTCTCCTTTGACGTGACGGAAACTGTACGGGAATGGCTAATGAACAGAGGTGAGACTCAACCACCAACCATCCAAAAAACGATGAGAAATCATTTCTGCCTGCTGTCTGTTAATCATTTTGAATGTCATGTCAGAGGAAAGGACTGGATCATCCTCAGGATTTTTTGAAGAATACCCTTCAAAATTGAGAATTCTGACCATCTTTGAATATTTTCTTTAATTGATTACCATTAGGAACCAATTTGGGTTTGGAAATCAGTGTGCACTGTCCCTGCCACACCTTCAACCCAAATGGCGACATCATTGACAATGTGAACGAGGTGCTAGAGGTGAAGTTTAAAGGTAAGATCCTAAATTTTCTTGTATATTCACGAAGGACATTAGCATCTCTTTTGATCTGACCTCTTTAAATGTTAACATGAGATTGTCCTTGCAATCCTTCATTTTTATATTGACAAAATGGATCATAGGAAATATTCATATGGTAATTAAAAACACAAGGTGTATGATTTCTCATTTACTGTGAAATCAGATTTGATAGGGTGTCATAGCTCTTGACACCATCAGATATTATTTGTATGGGCTCTCACTTAAGACACTGGTGGTGACGACTGTGTGTGTCTGCAAGTTTGTTGTATGTGAACTTTTGCCCAATTTTAACCGCTTGAAATGACACAGCTAGCACATCCATTGTTTTCACATTCCCAGGTGATTTACTGTAGGTGTCTGGCATGGCTCTCGCCTCAGATGCCAGACAATAAAACATGCAATAAAAGCATTTCATTTTTTTTCTTTTACAAACAGTGTGTTGGGAGAAAATCAACTTGAGCAAAGCAGGATACTTCACTGTCAGTAGTTTTGTGTTTAGGGAAGATTCAGCCGTTGCCAACTTTAACTTCAACAGCCCCCCCCATTGATCCATCATGTCAAAAAACTTCACAGATGAGTTTTCAGACTAAATAATTATGGAAAATATAAACCCAGATTGATTGTCAGTCGGATTTAATGCTGCAGAGGGGAAACTATGAAACAAAACCCCAATAAATTGTTCCTTTAAAAGTGCCTTGATTATGTCTTGTCCATGACTGTGACCACCTGGATGTGTGACTCTTGACTCTTGTCCAAAGGTATGGAGGGAGACAGTGAGGAGACAAATCGTGGGGATCTGGGTGGCTTGAAGAAAAAAGAGCAATACCTGCCTCACCTTATCCTCATGATGATCCCACCCCACCGCCTGGACACACAGTCCAGCCGCCGACGCAAGAGAGCGCTAGACACAAACTACTGTTTCTCGTAAGGAACAAGGAAATCACGTTTTGTTGAAGTAGCAGCTGTCCGATCAGCTAGTGTTCCATTTTTTTCCCCCACAAATATTGAACAGTAGAGCTAGTTCATTGTGGTAAGTCAAATAGAGACCAGACCGGTGTCGTGCTTCCTTATCACAGAAACACGGAGGAGAACTGCTGTGTTCGCCAGCTCTACATTGATTTTCGGCGTGACCTGGACTGGAAGTGGATCCATGAGCCCAGGGGCTACTTTGCCAACTACTGCTCTGGGCCCTGCCCATACCTGAGGAGCTCTGATACCACACACAGCACGGTAGGACCAGCACGGATACACACAATACACGCAAATATTAACAAGGACGCAGAAATGTACAGTTTAAAATCAGCTGTTATGGAAGGACCATAAAAGCTTAGGTTGTAGCTTAGGTCAACAGGCAGTAGAGACTCTGGACCAGCAGAAAGCGTCTGCTGCACTGCCCTCTAGGGGTTGACACTTTCAAGCTCTTGAAAGTTGAAAGTTTGAAGAGCCACACCCAATCGGTCATGTAGTAGTGCAGCAGGAGCTTTCTGCATTATGTGATTTAGTGTTGAGTTACTCTTTAAAAATCTCAAAGTGAAATTTCCAGGTAGATTGGCAGAAAACACAATAATTCATAAGTGACCATACCTCCAGCACTTACTTGTGATACTGGCATCTTCGGGACATGCACTAGGAGGTGCAAAGAAAAAAATACAGCCTCTCTGTTCACCTATGGAAAATGATCATCAGATGATTAATAAATGTGCATTTTTGGGAAATAAACAAAAACAAAGCCAAAAATTTTAAATGTAGCCTTTCTGTTTATTATGGCGAGTTTATTATGGCTCCAAAAGAGCAACTAGTGATGCTGGCATCTGCTGGGATAGATTCAACAGGAAGTGGACTGACAGGCATGAAGCTCTTCTGGAACTTCCAGCATGATACAGTTCACGATTAAAACATTGTTAGTAAAATGAGCAGAGGCATGAATAACTAACTGAACAGATAACTGATGAGATAACTCAACACTTGTGCATTTGGTCAATTTCACAGTGCAGTTTCACTCTATTTTAGAGGCATGTGGGATTAAGTTCACTTCCTGAATGATTGGCTGTGCTTCAAAACCCGGTCAGCACATGCTTCTTTTACCAAACTGACCTCATAGCACATGCTCTTGCTAAATCATGAAAAGATTGTCATTAGATTCCTATCACAATGCTGCACAAGCACAAAGATGAAATTTGGCTTGGATGACTAGCCAGTAATGGTTAATTTACTGTTTGTTTTCACAGCTACGATTGTTGAAATAGCCAGTAGCCATTACAGCTGCCACACAGACTTTTAACAGTTTGCCCCACACTCACCACTACAAAAAGAAGGGGCAAACTGGCAGCTCATAGAGGTGCTTTGCATCCAAAAAAAATTCTGGGGAGATTAGCACACCAAATCATCTGTTTGTTCCCATTAAATTGGCTGCTTCACAGCTCCATGGGAATACAACTGCATACACTATGGTGAGTGATTGAATGAGACTAGCATTATCCAAAGTGAGAAGACAGACCTTTGGGTAATGCAGAACTGTTTGTGGGTACCGGTGGTGTGTAGCGTTCAATTATCCAGCACCTTCATTTCCTATGGAATGTTCGTCCCCTAAATAAAACATCATGTTGCTGCAAATCGTTTAAAATGACATATCAGCTAAGATTAGAGTAGCATCATGTTTGTATTTTTGTAATTTCGAGATAATGCCAGTGGCCTAATATCACTCAACACTATGTATGCCAACAACCACTGAGGCAAACAGTCTACCAGTAATACATGGAGGATTATGGGGTCTATGTTCCTATCAGTTCATGGCTAAGTTGTCCCAATGGCCAATCACCCCAAAACTGAGTGTATTTGTTTCAAGCAAAAATGCCTATAGTAAAACCAAGGGAAGATACTGTTCAGCTGAATCAACTTAGTGAATGGGAGTAACTTGTTTTCAGTGTTAGAAACAAGACAACAAGTTTCAAAAGCCTGGAGCCATTAAAAGTGAATTAGAGACATGCTATTTGGATGGGGAGAATATTAGTTTGACTTTTTACATCCAAATGAACTTCATTTACAAAATGAGCAAGAAAATGTGACCATATGCCTGTAAAATGATTCCAGGCACTATGTCTACATAGTCTCCCAGTCAGTTCATAAGATCAGAGGAGGAGAACATGTGGGCTCTGGCCATGTGGCTGCAAGCCGATCACAGAGGCCTGCAAAACTGCTAAACTAAGCAGGATTCTTATACTTGCCAGCAGGGCAAGCATGTACACCTAGACAAGTCTAAATATGCTGAAGCTGCTAAGTGACTGTAGGATTTTTCCTGTAGGAAGTCCTTTTTTTTATTTATTTATTTATTTTTTTAAACTTTTGATGCCTGGGGGAGTAGCCATAATAGCAGATGGCCCTCATGTAAAATCACTCTCAGGACACAGCCCTGCATGAAAAACACCACTATTAAAATACATAAGAACGGATGCATACCCTAGTATTTAAAATGATCACTAAACACAATACTCACCAAGTTTATTGAAAATTACTTTAATTTCTCAGTTGATTTCAGCTGTCATGAGCATCTACCTCTTACAGCTATGAAAGCTGGTGGTGTGTTCTGGCCAACTTCACCACAACTCAAACCAGCTGTACAGGCTCAATATGATGGCCATTCGCTTGTACAAAAAAAGAGTGCATTTTGGGAAACTGAACAAGCACTGCACACAACCTTGCCAATGTACAAAACTTACTGTAGCCTTATATCATCAGAGTCAGCACTATCAATAAGCTGTCTGACACATCCAAATGATACGACACCTTTATGATGAAGGCCTTTAAGAGTTACAACAATACCTAGTAAAACAAAATAACAATATTCTTAATAAAATATCCTGTTCACTGAAAACAACCACAAAATGGTTATATTTCTTACGTCATCATTTTTTGTCGCCTAGTGTAAGCAGTAATTAATAATGCTGATACAGAGCAGCACTCAGCCCAACCACGACAAGATGAGGAACTTGTACTTCAAAAGGGGGGTACTTCTGTCAATTGGATAGGAAATCTGACACAGAGCAGAAAACAGTGCTTTGCATGGTTCCATGCAGGGCCGCCCCTGGCCAAATTGGGGCCCTAAGCGGCATTTTATTTGGAGGCCCCCCCCCACACACACTCAAAAATTACCGGATTTTTGGTGTGCCACCTTCTGCCGACCACACAATCCCAATATGTATAATAGGAATAAAATGACGGCATAACGACATTCCATTAAACTTGACAAGCTTTATTAGTAAGAACAAAGTACTGTAAGTGGAATAAGCAGTACTGTATGAGTCAACTAAAAAAAATAACTACAAACTAGAATAAATAAATAAATATGAGTCTCAAATAGTCATCAATTAAACAAATACTTTTAACAAAAGATTTTATCCTAAAAAAAAAGTAACTTCAACCTGGCAAATATCTGAAGACAGGTCAGTGAACTAAACAAGCATGTGTGTTACAAATTAAATAAATTCAATTCAAATAGCCTTAAATTGATCTTCTTTATTGATGCATAGATTGATAGGCTATAAACTTAAGCTAATATACAACCACCAACTGGTCACTTTACCACTCCTTTTTCACAGAGGTGAATGCATATGCAGACAAATGACAGAGACTTACAGTAGTCTCTCTTTTATCTCATCATGAGGAGCAGCTAAGGTGTTTAT
>OMLB01014939.1:0-32840 GCA_900302555.1 Myripristis jacobus
CACACACACACACACACACGCACATGCACGCGTGCACACACACACACACACACACACAAACATTAATTTCTGTCAAGACATGCAGAGAGACACTAGAGGCTCCTGCACCTCCATCCCCCAGTGCCCCCTCTCTCTCTCTCTCACACACACACACACACACACACACACACACACACACACACACACCGTACCCCCACCTCTATAGGGCCTGGGAAACAGATGGTGGTGTGGCAGAAGTGCTGTCTGTCCTCCATGTTTGTCTTGTTCACAACCAATTAACACGCAGTCCTACGCAGCCTCAGTCACAGCTCTCTGGACAGGCCTGCAGCCAAATGCCAGCCATTAAGCTAACCTCCTCACCAAATATTAGCCTGTCAACAAAGCTCTACAATTGTGCAGAGCATGAGCCAATGTCATGCACCGTAGGAGCTTTGTGGGCCAGCCGTCCTGCCACTACTACTTAAATGTTTTGTTTTGTATCTGGAGGCACCCAGTGACTCAGTGGTCTTCTGTGCTCCTCTGGTGGTTCGGCAGGCCCGTGATGGGGCTGCAGGTTCCAGGTCCACTTGATGCTGCACTGACTCATACCTCTCTGCCATGATTCCTCCATCACTTCACTTTTACACTTGATATAGCTATTGCTTTTATTACCTGCAAATTTCCTGGAACAAGGAAAGAGGTTTTCACAGAAATCGAGAGTTTAACTGCTGCTCTATAAACTGCACAGTGTAATTTCTCTCCAATTTAGCACGCAAAGCCCAAGGCGTGCGCCGCCAAGGCAGACCTGCACTGCCAGTGCTAACTATAGATCTTGAGAGTTGCTTGCAAGAAAGGTGATTGCGATGTTAACAATAACTGATGAAGTTGGAAAACTCAAACAAATTTTTGCAGCTGCTCTCTATTTTGGAAAAAAAAAATCATCTTATGAGAAGTTGTGAGGGAGGCTATAGAGTTCAGTTCATCAGTCAAGTAGGAAACTCTACTGAGAGACCTTATATGGACTTTCTGCTCAAAAAAATTCAACCTCATAAAGACGTTTAGAGCAAAGATGCTTTGTTTAAGATTCTTATAAACTCGTCTTTTGTACTCTTGTTCCTATGATGTAAAAAAAAAAGAAAAGAAAAAAGTGATAACTCTTGCTTTTCTCAAATACACATCCCTGAAAAACAACTGAGAATTGTGTCCTCTGTATCTCCAAATGCTTTTCAACAGGATGCCTGTGTGGTTTGGGTTCCCAGCGCTCTGAACAGTACTGCAGCATGACGTCTGACATCTATCACCTCCCGCTCAATGTATACGTGATCGTGCTGGGCATTGGCCTCTTCGTCTTCATGCTCAGCCTCATTTTCTGTTGCTACCTGTTCAGGTAGGTGGAGGGGAGGACACCTGGGTGGGGACTGAGCCGGGTGATGGTTGTGGAGACTTGGATTGGGAAGGGGTGAATATATGTGAAGAAAAGGGGTGAAATGCAGGAAAAGTAGGAAGTAGAAGAAGATGGATTAGGTGATGTAGTGGGGATTTTTTTTTAGGCAATTTAAGGGGGAAGCACCGACAATCATGGGGCAACTGTCACCAATCAGGGAGGCTGATTAGGTGGAGGAAGAGCAAAAACATCATGGCTGCTTTTAAGGTGACCACCAGGCTGACCAGACTGTGTTATTTTATATATATTGGGCAAAATATGCTCTTACTATTGATCTATACCTAATTTTGCTATTTTTTTTTTTACTGTAGTCCCATATTGTATCTATGTATCTATCTATCTATCAGGTTGAAACAGCAAGGAGCGAGGGAGCAGTTCAGCTACAACGAGGTATGTCGCTGCAGTATCTGTCACTATAGGTGCACATGTAACACCAGCTCCTGACACAGGGGTAAAAATACTGCCCCAGCATTTCGCACGGTTGTCATCAACTGTGAAACTTAACACCACTCTTTATAGATGACCTTGTTGCCAGGGTGGCCCTTGATCTATATGTGCCATTACCTACACTCAGATTGTATTATCAGCCTGATTTCTCATGTGCATTAATAATCAGACTGCAGTGTAAAAAACAACAACAACAACAAAAAAACAGGTTTGATACAGCATGCAGGTACCAGGGTGTGAGCATGGTGCGGTGACAGTTGACTGTCTAAATGTTTTCCACCCCAGGGGAGCCTGCTCTCCAGCTGCTACTTTCCTTACTGTCAACACAATGCCTGTCTGAATGCATAATCTGACCTATTTTTTTTTAACCAGAAAATAAGACACAAAATAGTCCCCACTCTTGCATACAGACGTAAGCCACATTCAAATAAGAAAATCACACCCAGCTCATGTTAGATCCAGCTTTACTGCCAACATATAATAGTGCTGCCACATGCTCTCTCGCGCACACACACACACATAGACCAACATCTCCCTCTCCCCCTCTTCCTCCCACTATAGGTGGTGCTGAAGGGAGCAAGCAAGAAGTTGAGCCTTCTGGGAGTAAGTGTCTCTCTTTATGGAAATGTTTTTACACGCAGCCGGAGCCGACTGCACATGTTAAACCATGGCAACGGTATGGCGACAAACACCTGTGATGTCGCCCACTGTTTGCATGCCAGCTCAGATGATTTATTGAACATAGCATGAGGGGGGATGACTCAATCGTTCCCCCTCCCCTCTGTTGTGATTATCATGCATGCATATGCACACATGCACATTGGAGATATCCTGAAAAAAATCAAACGCAGCTTGAAAAAAAAAAAAGCATATATACGTCTAGAAAGAATTTATATGAATCCAGGAAGAACTGCACTCATTACCAGTACATGGTGAAGTCCCACAATAAATAGGTGGCAGTGAAAATGTGTCTTTTATCTAACTCCAAGGTTTTTTGTTTTTTTTTTAACCAGTTCCTAAGGATGTGATGGTGCAGCTATATCATTGTTCACGTGTCTTCTTGTAGCAGTATTTGGGGGAGTGCAGACTGTAGCTAACAGATAATCAAACTTTGACTGGGGTACCCAATTAGGATACGAGCACTATTTCTAAACATTAGCTTTACAATGTGAGTGTCTGTTTTGAGTCTAGGCCAAATTAAACTGTTAATTTAACATCTCATTTTGCCCTGTAAGTGGTGTCAATATGCTTGGCTGTGGCGAGGCCCCGCTGTTGAATAAATATGGAAAACAAAGTGAAGCGCATGCATGTAAATCATGTACCGACCCTCACTGTGTTTGTGTTGCTGTAGCAAACTTGTGCCGTGTGCCTGGAAGAGTTCAGGACCAGAGATGAACTAGGAGTTTGTCCGTGCTCACATGCATTTCACAAGAAGTGAGTATCGAAATAGAAAGAGAGCGCAACTTATGTGTGACTGGCGGCTGGTATTGTGTTTTAAAAGTTGTCTGAATTTCTGTTCAGAAGGAGTATTGCGTAGTTCCTCCTGTACCTTCCTAGCAGTAACACTTCAGAAAACAGAGTAGAAAAAAAAAACACATTCTAAATGATATGCATATCTGATTCAGACAAATTATAACAATTTACTACATCTGCACTGGCACTTTTAATTAAGAGTGACTGAGGAGTACTAGGCCATGCAGCCACCCAGCGTAATGTAAAATATTTCACACTGGTTAATGATCATGCATTTTTCATGACGTCCACACCTTCTCCTTTTATTTTAAGCACACAGTTAATGTGTATCGGCTCTGCCCCGAAAATTCATCAGGCAGAGGAAGCTCTGTAGCACATTTTGTCACAAAAAATAAGGCTAATGATATACACCTGTGTGGATTAAAAAAAAAAAAAAAAAGTAAGATCCATGACTTTCTATGAAGCAGGAACCTGTATTTTTATCCAGTGTAACATTAAGTGGTCTTTTTGGGGGATTTGCTAACTGCATCCTAACTGCTAAGACCATCCTCATCCCATTATAAGCAAACAGAAACAGAAAAAGATCAGTTGAGATGCTGCTGGCAAACCGGACTGTTGCTGGGCTGACGGGTCTCGTGTGTGTCCTCTCAGGTGCCTGCTCAAGTGGCTGGAGATCCGCAGTGTGTGTCCCATGTGTAACAAGCCCATCCTCCGGCTCCAGACAGACAATCCCCAGGGGGCCGAGGGTCCCATGGACCCCGAAGAGGTGTGAGGAAACTGGGGAAGAGAGGAAACAGTGCTCCCCCTATAGAAAGTACACACATTAAATACAATAGGGATGATGGACAGCGGTCATCTTGAAGACATTTCACACAAAAAAGGGTTGATTGTGACCTAAAGTTGCCACCTTGCTGCTGACCGCTGAGCAATATGCCCGGGTGGGAAAACACATATTGACAGCACCAAAATGATTTGGTTAGATCAGTCAGGGAAAGGGTGGATAGATAGGACCTTTTCATAAAAAAAATGTTCCTACAGTACTTCCATATTGCACTATTCACAGGAAAAAAAATACATGATAGGAAAAGCAGCCACTTTAGAGTATTGGAGTATCATTGCCACTGTCATTGGACGACTGGCACAGCACTGCCAGAGACAGCCAATCACAAATAACACAACAGAGGAAGGACATCAGACAGCAGGATCAGTGTGGGTACCTCTATTATCTCAGGGGTGTTACCAATACAGCCAGCACAACCCATGTCAGTCACCCTATAACCTTGTGCCACACACACACATCTTCAATACTGCCAACATAGGAGAGCCGCTAGAGCAGTTAGAGGTAGCCAGAAACTTTGGCCGAAAAAAGACCAGCAGGATTGAAAACGCAATTCTGATCGAAGTAGACAATATTGTTACCGACTGTGTCCCAGGCCCTTCCCTTTTTAAAAAGAGACTGATAGAAAGCTAGTCTTGCCTGTATGTATTGTATGTAAACGTGTCCCTATATATTGTTATTTTGTATTTGTTGCTTTTAAATAAAATGTCATGTAATGTATTGTAATGGTCGTGGATCTATTAATGAGCCCGTCAAAATAAAGGTATGGCTACCATTTTAATAAATTTTAATAAATCCAAATGGTACATACAATATGCTAATGAGCCTTTACCCAGCCATACAAAAAAAAAAAAAAAAATAGAAACTAATGGTGACAGTATGCATTATTCTGTTCAGAGCTTACAGTTTTATTCTCATAAAAATGCATTAAAATCTAAACTGAGGCAATGTCACATATCTTTGACTGTTTTAACGTTACAAAAGGGTTACAACCAGCTTTAAACGGCCTTACACAGGTTTGCTGTTACAATATTACATTACAGCAGCCAGGTTCAGGGTCAGAAGGTTAACAATAATAACGTCAGCTGATTCACAATAAAGCAGCTGATAGTTTTACAGCAGATCTGCTATGTGCATCTGCAGATAACCACACACACCCACACACACACACACACACACGTTGGTCTCTAGCAAGCCGCTTCAGTCCCCTTAGCTTCCACAAACTCCAAAGCCTTGTCCTTGACCGCCTGGATGCTCTCCGGTGTGCCGTGCCTCTTCTCATACTCCAGGTAACGTTTGAAGAAGAACTTGATCTTCTTTGCCGCCACGCTCAGGTGGATCACGCGGTCAAACAAAGCCCTGCGGGAAACAGGATGTTACAGAAGGGTGTTGGGATAACTGATTACAACACTAATATTGGCACTGCATGAGTCTCTATCCACTTCCCAGCTCGCAAAAGTCAACACTGCCGGCAGTTTACAGCGAGATTAGGAGGTGCGGGTTTTCAAAAACTGAACGGCGGTGAAAACGTGGCGTAGAGAGAGAGAGAAAGGTTTCAGCGAAGCACCGCTTTTGCTCACCTGATCTCCTTCTGTGACCCATGTTTGACCATGAGGTCGATGAAGACGGACCACAGGTCTGTGCGCTTTGGGTAGCTGGTCAGGACTTTGTCGAACATGGAGCGGCCCTTCTCTGCGTCGCCGTAACGGAACTCCAGCTGAGCAAACTTGGCGATCACATCCACACCTGGCGAACGAAGAAGCACAACACACATATAAAGTTGAAACGTGGACAAACACAGCCGGAGGTTAAAAAACGGATATGAAATGCGTATATTAATAAGATCTTTGAATTAAGGCTGAAATGTTCGTTAACCCAAACTTCACAGTGATTAGAATAAGGGGTCATGAAGTCATTCACTTCCAAAGGTCTTGCAAAAGGAAAAAAAAAATCCACTCTTGGACACTCCTACACCATGATACAGTGGATTCATAAATTATTCAGACCCTTTCATTTTTTCCCCACTCTGTGCAATAGACTTAATTTTAAATGGATTCTTTCTTATTCACCCATCAACCTCATGATTACAGCACACAGCCACACCCGTAGAAATTTAAATTTAAAAAGGGGGAAAAAGACATTTCTCTTTCGTATAACACACTCAGACCTCTACCAGCTCTGACCACCTGCAAAATGAAGGGATCTGAATATTTTCCACAGCCACTGTACATCGGTTTGTGATGCTCGGTGTATTCCAGGAGTTGTTTTGTGATGACGTTTAGTCACTGACTTCTCTGATGTACCCACTTTCCCTCTGCTCTCGGCTTCAGGTGGTGATTTTCCACATTTCCCATGATGACTTTTAACAAGCCCCAGAGAGGGGGCGTGTGCTTGTTGCTTTGAATCAAAGCTGAGTGCACAGGCAAAAAAACAAAAACAAAAACAAAATAAAACTAAGTAGCAAACTGGTTTGTGAACACTGGGATGCGACTATGGCTGGGGCTGCACCCCGTGTTAGCACCTGCACGGCACTGCTCTTACTAAACCTGATATCTTCCACTGATGCTTTAGATTGCTCGGTGTCACGTGGAGATAGAAATATCTTGGTGTGGCATTACATCATCTACATTTTTCAAGATGTGCATAGGAATAAAAATGCATACAACTAAACTACAAATCAACCCCCGGAATACACAAGAAATAACAGCAGCAATAAGCTTATTTTTAACAGTCTTAGAAGTATTTTAGAGGTGGATTATTCCAGTAAGTAAGAATGTGCCTGAATCCCGACACGGTAGAGGGGTTTTATTTTCACAGCGTGACACCTGTTGGACACCGAAAATGATGCAACAGGTACTATTAGAGTTACATCTGGACTGTACTGGATGTCTACGGACGCTGTGTGGAGGTGAGGCTTCTTACTCTCTTTGGAGGGCAGGCTCTTGAGCGCCCTCTGCAGGAGAGCGCTGGCAGCATCGCTCTGGCCTTGCTGGAGCAAGAAGGTCCCGTAACTCAGCCACACCGCCTTACTTTGGCGGAAGCGTTTCACCATCGTCTTGTACAGGCCCTCTGCTTCCTGAACACACACAAACACACACACACACACACATTAGAAGCTACAGGATATAGTGTTAACCACTATAACCGTCAGAAGAGGCAAGGCAAGGCAAGGCAAGTTTATTTGTATAGCACAATTCAACACAAGGTAATTCAAAGTGCTTTACAGAGACATTAAAAGCAACAAGAGGGGGGGTACCTTGGTCTTGTTGGACTTGGCGTAGATGTCTGCCAGCTGCTGGTAGACGGGCATGGGCTCACAGAACTGCAGCGCCCGCTCAAACACCTTCTTCAGGCTCTCCCCCGTGCCGTACATGTTCTCCAGGTTCAGCAGGGCCACCCACACGTTCAGCTTCTCCTGTTCCTCCCTGGCAAAACACACGAGGGAGTTTCACAAATGGTGTTCATCTATCACCGTAACTACAGACACACACATAAACAAAACAACCTTCCTCAACGAAATTAAGGTCTTCAGGTATTAGAAGATGGATTCAAAGGACCATATTTGTTTTTCCATTGTAGGGAATTAATTCAGCGATTTCAAACTGGATTGGGAAAGGGCCAAATGGTGACATGCAGGCCTCTTACTTAGCAACTGTTGCCATGCACGTCAGGAACTCCAATGTACTGTCTAGTGAGGCAGGGCAAAAACTTTGGTCTATTCATTTTAGACTGATCAATATGCCGTTTAGCTTTTTGTTTTTACACCTCAGGCTTATTCAGGGATGAAGCTGGTCTTAAATTTCATTTCAATTAGCATACACACTGTCTTAAAAAAAAAGTCCGACAGAAACCTGTAATCACAATGGTTATGGTTTGCACTTTTGTTTGTCATTCAGATTTTGCTCAAAATATTATAACAATATTGAATCATGATTCCGATACTGTGCATGTTTTATAAGAGACAGACTGAAAACCAACCTGTTATAATAATCATAGGTTAAATAAACCAAACTGTAAAGGCTGTTCTCAGTCAGTCACCTGAAGGAGATGGTTTTGAGGGCCCTCTCAGCCACAGCGCGGGCCTGCTCGATCTGGGTGGCCTGCAGGTGGTGGGCCATGTACTGCAGCCAGAGCAGCGAGCTGCTGGGCGAGGCCAGCAGCAGGCGCTCGAAGGCGGCGCTGTCCTGGGGCCGCAGGTTCGGGTCCATCAGCTCGGCCTCCCGCTGAACCAGGGCTTTCTCCTCTGCCTTCTTCTCCACTTCCAGCTCATGGCGAGACTTCTTTTGGCTCTGGGAGGGGAGAGGAGAGAGAGAGTGGGCGGGAGAGGAGGACAGGGTGGAAAGAAGTCAAGTGAGGATAAACAGACGAGAAAGAAAGAGGAAAAAAAGTCAGGAATAGACGACAGACTTAGCAAGAACAAAGACGGAAACTAAACTATTTTCATGGTCAATTATTTTTCAATTAACTGATTAAACATTTATTCTATAAAATGTCAAAAATAATGACGATTGCTAATGGGAAGCGAGCAGGCGACAGCAAAGCGACATCTTCAAATTGCTTCCTTAGTCGGATCAGCAGCCAAACCCCCTAAAACATCAATTTATAATGATATGAACAATCAATAATATTTTGGATTTTTACTTAATACATGATGACAATTATCAATCATGAAAATTAAAATCTGTTTTTGTCAGTTTACGCATGAATTAGTTGACTAAATTAATTGAATAGTAGCAGAGGGAAGTTTTAAGCTGTAAGTCTGGTACTTAAGTAAATTACTACAAGTAGAATAAACTTGTATGTCCACAACTGTACGCGCTCTGCGTTCCAGTTGAAGCCCCGACGCGTCTCCTCACCTTGCTGCTGTCCTCCTGATCTTCGCCGTCACTGGACTCGGCCTCCTGGGCTGCAGCTGCCGGCTTCAGGGAGCTCAGTCCAGCGTCCCAGGAGAAACCTGCGGACACCTGCAGCCTGGACGGAGCCGCAGCGCTGGGCTTGACCTTCTGGAAATTGAATTGCTGAGGTTACAATCTGAATATAATTTGAAATTCTTTGCTCCGTATGCAGATTCCCTTGTGAATGCCATGTCAAATTCTGACACACAGTGGGCGCGCTTACTTTTGCACGCTTGGCTTTGGGTTCTTTTTTGTCTTCCTCATCCTCCTCATCCTCCTCTTCCCTGAAGAACACCTCCACGCCACTGTCACTGTCCTCAGTCTTTGCCTTCTTGGTTTTCTTTTTCTTCTTTGGGACTTCGTCTGCCTGTTGCTGGTAAGAAGAAGTCCCAATGAATATTAAATGAAGCACAAGATAGACATCAGTGAGACCGATCAAACTGAGATCACTGGAAGGAAGGGAGGGAGGAAGGAAGGCAATTTTAAAAAAACACAGAATGGAAGAAAGATGGATCCAAGAATACAACATGGCAAAAGAACATGACAGATGTTGCGTCACCTGCTTGGACAGCTTGTGTTTCTTCTTCTTACTGTCGTGTTTCTTCTTCTCCTCTCCAATCAGTCGCAACTGCAGACCAAGGGATTCTGGGAGCACATCGGGCTTCCCAGTGTCCTCTGAGAGCAGGGAGAGGTCAACCAGCTCCTCTTCCTTGTCAACACTGACGAGAGGAAGACGAAAAGAGAGACAGCTGCAGAGCAAGAATGACCAAAAGAAAGGGGAGACGATGGCTGGATGACAATTTTACATCCACAAATAATTTAGAAGCTGCACTCGGGATGATTTCTAACAAAATACGCACAGATTATCAGCATAATTGAGACCACACAGACATGGCCAAATTAAATTCTCTGGAGAGAAACCTCCTTAGCGCCCACTAGGCAATACACTGACACTTAAGAGTGAACTATAAAAGCTGCTCCTACCCAGCAGTGTGCTACATTCGCCACAGATGGCTGAAACTGCTGCCAAACTATTTTTTCGCCCAACCCTTTGTACCTCTTCCAGCCATAACGAAGACAAGATTTATATCTGAGGAGTGTACAGTTTCCTGACAACATGATATGTGATTTCTGGATGAGAAATAAAAAAAAAAAAGCAGACAGCCATCTGGGGCTGGCAGAGTGCAAAGTTGCTTACAATACCTCGCACCAAATACTGCAATATCAACACTGCGACAAGACCGTAGGGATGACTACTGGTGCTTTGATAAGACATGACAGCCGTAAGATTTCTGATACAGATGACCGAGCAGGTAGAGGCAAATGACAGATAATAGAGCAGTTAGAACGGCCTGTTATGTGAAGAAAACTGCATCCCTTCACTGTAATGCAGCCTTTAAAACCAAGACAACACTTATGTCGTATCACAACATCTAAATGCTAGAGTGCCGTCCAAAAATAAGACCTTCGAAAAATAATGATGGAGTGATCTGAATAGTAAGAGGAGAATTTAACCGTATGAAATGTTGGCATTTTTTTTTTTTTTACCGGAGGATCTTGGTGGTGAGCAGTGTGCCAGCAGGCAGGTGCTGAGTGAGGACGGTGTAGTCGGACACAAAATACTTGGTGGCCTGCTGGAGCTGGGCTCTCCCTGTGATGTCCTTAGACAAGCTGGAAGAAAACAAGATAAACACGGGTCACCGGATGATCTATCACATGTGAGCTGCTAGAGTGCCAGCTCCCTCATCCTGACCAACAAAAAAAACCCCTACATTTTCAGCTACATCTGGCGGAAAATTCCTTCAAGTATTAAAATATGAACACAAACATGGCATACATAATATTTTTGGTCCAGGCTGTTGTCAAAGAAAGTTACTCCCCTTTCATTTGTATTTGCCCTCTACATTATACCTTCGTTTGGTTGTATTACCTGATAAAAACACCGTGCTCTCCCACAGACTTGATGAAGCCTCTGATGAGCTGGCCTGCCTTCAGCTCCGCTAAGGACAACACCTCTGGGTCCTTCACTGGCTTGGCCTTCTCTGGGTTCAGCCTGGAAGAGCACGGAAACCACGGGGTGAATTTAAATGGACCAAAATACATTCATGCAGGATTTAATGACACATATTCTGGACTCTGTGAATTGGTTAAAAAAAAAAAAAGAAAGAAAAATCATACCTCGATGGCCGAAGAGACAATTGCCACTTGCTGTTTTCACTCTGCAGAAGGTAACACCTAGGAGAAAAACAGGGGAGGTAGAAACCGACAAAGTTATAATCGAAGCTTTTAAATCGACATAACCAAGTGGACTCTGAAAGCAGCTGCTGATAGCAATCTTTCTGGATTGAAGCTGCCGAATGCAGATAATCTGTGTTGACATTCCCCCAGAACTTTATACTTGGTAGGCTGCAAAAAATCATCTGAGACAGCATTTAAAACCATGCCACTCAGGTGAAATCACACCTACTGTTTGTTGCAACTTTCTTTGGTCTGGACCACAGTGGAAAAGTATATTTTTATATTTGGCTCATTTAGATTTACACTGCCTGTGTGCGTAAGAGCCAGGGCTTGTATTTAGAAGTCATACAGACTCACAAGGCTCATTTGTTGGTCAGTGTTGGGAACCTGGCAGTTATGAGGGATCAAAATCTGATCCACGTCCCTGCAACTTTAGCTGAGCATGACTGACTCGTCTGTGCTCTTTGAGATTATACACCTGCTTTGGTGTTCATTTAATTAAGACATTAGTTGTTGAATGTGAGCATCAACTGAGACTGCTGTGAGCCTTTGGTTCATTTGGTTATGCTAGGCTTTTCCAAACATTAACATCGACTGACAACTCCATAGTTCCAGCCCAGGCCCTTTGCTGCATGACATCCCCTCCCTCTGCACTATAGTTGCTGTTGGTAGGATTGTCCAGCAAAGCAAAAATGCACAAAAAAAAAATCTTACGAGGGTTGAGACCTGCCTTATGATGGGTCCAGGTGTTTTTTTTTTTTATTTTGTACATGCCAGAGTTCAAATTGTATGTTTCTCGCCCTTCCAAATTAACGACGCCCAAGGAAAAAAATGCACCATATTTTGAGTAAACCGCTCTAAAACATACTCCATGTGAACAGGACAAACTGAAACTCCACTGAAACCCTGGACAACATGTTTGTGCTTACATAGGAGCCTGATCAACATGTCACATTAGAATCACTTCAGGTTACTGTCTTATCATAGATGCAATGTAATAGCCAGCAATTACACAATGATATGTAATCAAAAAATATCATTATATCGAAGGAGGACTGCACTAACAGGCTAAATATCAGATTTCAATAAAAGTCCAATAACTGGCCTGAAAGATCGCTCTGACCCCAGTTCAAACTGCACACAGTACAACATTTACAACTTTTCCAAAACTTTTTGGAAGGTGAGAAATTTCTTGGGCCATGAGACAAGCTTGGTTTGCCCCGGCCTTTCGTGCAGCCGCACCTACTGACCTGACCAGCTGGTCCTTGCTGTACGCCCCCAGGGGGTTTGGCCGATAGGCATCAGCCAGATCTGTGACAGCAACAGTTCCTGTGGCCCCAAAGGGAAGTTTCATCACCAGGCCAATGTGCGGCTGAACATTAGTCACCATCCCCAAAGTAACACCGCCCTTTTCCAGCTTGTGGATGCCTGAACAACACGTGGAACAACAAAACAATAACTTTCTGTTTTACATGTGTTGAAGAATAAGTAGTTAGTATGGTGAGAAAGACAGAGAGTGAGACATTCAACAACAGGAAAAAGCGTGGCGAAAGGCTATAAGGTCAGTGAAGTGGACAGTGGTTAGTTTAAAGTCTTCTGATGGCATGGTGAAATTAACGAAGTCCAAGTAGACCTGGGCAATATCTTAGTATTATATCAATATCATGATGTGAGACCAGATATTGTCTGGGATTTTGGATATCATAATATGGTGATACGGCATAAAATTCGTCTTTTCCTAGTTTTAAAAGCCTCATTACTGTAAAGTGAAAGTGAATATGTGAACTTACCTGACTGTTATTGCTGTTCTAATATTTGCCTTTACCCAATAAGTTATCATATAGGCATTGCTGTTGATTATTTATCAAAAATCTTATTGTGTAAATATTTTGAAAATGCACCATTAGTCATTCCCACAAAATTGTCACAATATCAATATATTTGCTCAAAAATATCATGACATTTGATTTTGTCCATATCACTGGGCCATACTAGAGTCACTATACTGAGGTGACTGTATGCATCAAAGGATTACATGGGAGCATTTATGATGTGTTTTAGAGAATATTTCAAAATACCTAGATATATATTGTGCATTATTTTGACTAAAAATATTGTCAGGCCACAACACCAAGTCCAAGTTCCAGTCTTACCGTTGAGAGATACGACAAAGCGCCGAGGATCGAGGTTCACCTCGACCACTTTTGCACTGACCGCCTGGCCCAGCTTAAACAGCTTCTCAGGGTGGCTGGCATCCTGAGAACAAACACATTTTAAATTATGACAGCCGGTCAAAGTGTTGCTTCATCGACTATGTTCTTTAATTTTTTCCTCTTGAGCTGTAGTAACTTTTGCCTCGTATTGTTATGAGCTGTCTCTGCCAGATGGCACCAGCCCAGTGTGCTAACAAGTCACACTGGAAGAAATGTTGGGAGTGATTTGGCCTGTGCTCCTCCAATAAATACTAAATCATCATGGAAATTTACACAGAATTAGAGCAAGGCCAACTTCACATATGTGCAGCACCCAACTTACTTTAGGATCAGTGATCATGGCCAGAAGGTCAACGGTCCCTGAAATACTAGGATCAGTGGTGACCTCCAAAGACTTCCTGCTTGGATTATACTGTGGACAGAAGCATAAACACACAGTAAACAACTCGAGTGTAGACTGCTGACTAATATTCCAAAAATCAAAACCTTTGTTTTCTATTCTTTTTAAAATGATTTTGTTTTCTCCTCACGAATTTGAGGGAAAACTGGTAAAGAAGACAAAAACCCACAACTGCTTTGCTGAAACTCACCTTTGATACAAAGCATGTGATCTCTTCCCCAACCTTGTAGCTTTTCAATTTTTCTTTCTCCTTGGCTGGTTTGAATTCCACACTCTTGTCCAGCTTGCTGTGAGAAGAGACAGAAACATATGGAAAAAAACAGACAAATACAAGCAAATAAAAGCACAACACCATGCAGTCAGAATCCTTACCTGGGTAGAAGTGATAGCTCTGGGATTGTGTATTTGAAATTGGGATGGGAAAAGGGCAAGAATCTGAAAAAAAAAAAAAAATTGTTTGTGTTAAGTTCAAGCAACTCAACAACCCTTCACACAAAATGATCATTTATATTTTACAGTCTAACAGGTGTTTTATGATTAAGAATGCAGTCAAGATGACATGAAAACACTGAAAACTGCAACAGGTGTCGCACTTTGTCTCAAATCAAAGGTTGGATTTGGGTCTGAAGAAACCTTTTCAAGTTTAAAAAGTAACAGTATTCACCTGTGACTGGCGTACTCTTGTCCTCCAATGACCCTGGCAGTGACCACGCTGCCCACTTTCACCAGAGACGTAGGGAAGGTGCCCAGGCGCACGTTCTCTGCCACCTCGGACACGTGCACGCTGCCTGTGAGTCCGTCCTCGAGCGCGACCAGCACACACGTGGGCTTCACGGTCCGCACCTTACCCGTGACGATATCGCCAAAACAGCGACCCTTGGATGCGGTGTGACTCTCCGAGTGCGTGTGCTGGCGTCTCGGTGCGGCGCGCTCCCATGACACTAGGGGGAGCCCTTCCATCTCCAGACAGCTGGGATGCACCACCTTAACGCTCAGACACGTTCCGGGCTTCAGCTTGTCTGACGCAAAGATGGATGTGTCGTTGAGGTGGCGGGTGGTTTGGATCACGGTCAGCTGTGCCGTCTCCTCCAGTGAGACGACGGCAAAGTCTCTGTCGACGTGCTGCACCATCGCTGTGTGTTTGGACTCTTCGTTTAACTGTGAACACACACACACACACCAAAACATGAGGATTTAAAAGCTCGATAACTACATGAACGCTGATGATCAGACTGTTAAACGATGAGAGAGAAGGAAACTGCAACTGTTGAAGAATGAATAAAAGTGTTGTAGAAAAAAACTCAACCAGTAAATAATAGTAAATTTGGCTGGCACAGAATAAAATGGCGATAACGGTTAGTTGCTATGGTGACAAAGCAAGCGAGCAGGGCAGCGTGTCACACTGGCTGAACTCTAAGAGCAGAAATCAATAAAAGTACTGAGACCGTTTGATCTGCTTTGGCTTTTTCTGCGAAGCCTCTCGCCTCAGTGAAGAGATGCTGACCTCCATTCAAATTCAGTGGTAAAAGAGCCTAGCCATAGTTTTGAAGCTCCTCATCCCTGCGGCGAGTCACACTTACAGATTTCTTCTTCCCCACGAGCTTGGAGAGCACGGACACGTGGACTTGAGAGGCCATGATGTCAACATGGAGGATCACTGCCCTCACCTTCTGCCCTGGGGTCAAGCTGACACCTGTAGACATGAAGGTGACGCGTCGTAATAACTCAACATGATGTGATGTGAGTCTGACATGCCGTCTGTGACAAAGATCAAGATAAAGTAGCTGCTCTTGCTGAAAAGTGATTTTATTAGACAGTAAATTTCAGCCTTCATCAGTGTAGGGTGGGCCACTGTCAAGTTTTAAGAAAATCAAGAAAAGTAATGTATATTCTTGTAACCACAGATTGAGTTCCTCAAAATCCATTGAATATTATAATCAATACGCAACTGTGTGAAGACTGTAATTTTCAGCCCTACAGTATTTAATTTTATTGTGTTTTCATTGCAAAACATGCAGTAACTTCTTTTTACTTCAACACTAAGTAAGCCGTTTTTGTTATCATAATTATAGCATGAAAACCTGATGACCAGCATACACTTATGTGAGTGCCTGCATGGGTGAGATGGAGAAGATTGTTATCTAACTTTCCAGACATTTACTGATTTTCAGATTAAATACCTACCCGTGACGTGATGCTCGGTGGCCAGTATAGTGGCGCCGTCCAGCTCATCAGACCTGAAGATGGCACCGCTGTCCTTCATCTGATCCACGGTCAGCTTCAGCTTCTGGCCGACAGACAGCGCGGCTAACTGCTGCCGAAGATCGGAGCCAGCTGAGCACGGGGACACAGACGGCGAGACATGAAGACACCAGAGCCACATTTCACCTCAACTATGAATTAATCACTTTTATTACATCTGCTTGTCAGATTCTATTTACGACAAGCATTTGTGTACCTCGACTGGTCAACATTTCAGCCACAGCTCTTCTCTCCTGCAGCCCTCTGATGAGTCTGGTCTCGGCGTCGCCCTCTGGGGTCATGACCTCCGACCCTTTCAGTGTGACGAGAAAACGCCGCTTCTCCTCATCCAGGTTGGTGACCTTAGCGATCACTGTCTGGC
This sequence comes from Myripristis jacobus, assembly GCA_900302555.1. NCBI lineage: Eukaryota > Metazoa > Chordata > Actinopteri > Holocentriformes > Holocentridae > Myripristis > Myripristis jacobus. Next base: position 16,551 of record OMLB01014939.1, read on the forward strand.
CCAGCTGGAACGCAGCCGTGGCATCGCTGAGGAACTTGTCACTCATGGCCTGCGAGACAAGGAGGATGAAGAATTTTAGCAGGAAAAATTACAGAGTGAAGGCAGCTACTGAAAATGTCAGACCACTTCATCACCAGGACCACTTTCTTTTCTCGGTTTCTGTCGCTTCAGTTGACTCAAAAGGAAAATTCTTTATAATACCGTCGATCCACAGAACAATTTTTGTCTAAAACACTGAGAGGTATGCGCTCACCGATTTGGGTGCGAGACCAACAAGGCCGTAAGGAAACTCTACGAAGACACCGTAGGACATCATGTTCTTGATCCAGCCAATCAGCTGCATGCCAACTGTGATGTCAGAGAAGTCCTTAGCAACCAGTCCTTCCTCCAGCGACCATTTCACCGTGGGCTTCTTGGTCAGAGTCTTTGAAAATAGATGCAGCTAAGGGAAACACACAGTAGTACTTTCCTTTCATTTTTTTTTTTTTAGGAAAGTGAACAACACCTATACAATAACTAACATTTAAGGCAAAAGCATAAAATTAATTATTTTCACCAGTAAAAACTATTTTTGACAAGTATTTTTTTTTAGTTTGTTTGCCCTTTGCAGCTGAGCCAAAAAAGTTGTGTTTTAACAGTGTAGTTAAAGATGTAGTTGATGAACGGTTATAGATATAGATATAAGTCAACTAAACTCTCAAAACATTTCAACTGCAGCGTCTGAGGAGGTTAAATTTTCAGGTGAAACTCTACAGTATGCACACCAAATCTATAGACTATATATATATATATATTTTTTTTTTTTTTTTTAAGGATACGATGATCTGTTTGTTCTTGCTGATGCAGACAAGGTTGGAGATGGTGTCTCCCTCCTGCAGGCTCTCCCACAGCAGAGGGCAGTTGGACATGTGGTCGGAGAGGTGCATGGTGGGTAGTATGGCGCGGGCGTCGGCGGGCAGGATGGCCACCTCCAGAATGCTGACTGACTTCTTCACCACCTTGACCTCCAGCTTCTACATCACACCCAAAAACACAGCATGCTCAGTGATGTGATCATTAGTAAAATGTTGAGATCAAAACATAAATATACTGATATGCACAGTTTGGAACTGTGAAAAAAAAAAACATACAGCAAAGAAAAACAATAATATTTTTCACATTAAGGTTGATTGATTATTGATTCTCTCGCCTCTTGAGAGTTGATATGTATCATGTACGCACTTCATTTTGGTGCAATGTGCTAATTCTGTTTTAACAAATTAAAATGAATTACTTGGAGTCAGTATGTCACCCAAATTATCATGGTATTTTTTTTTTTATTATGCATTAGCTTGTATTTTAAGTTCTACACTTTACATTGCATATACATTTTCAGTTAATTCCCAGGCTGGGCAATATATCGATATTTTATTGATATTGTGATATAAGACTAGATGTCATCTAAGATTTTGGATATTTTAATATTGTGTAGTATTATTATAATATTGTGATCTGGCATAAGTGATGTTTTTTCCTGGTTGCATTACAGTAAACAGATGCAGTTTTCTGATTCATGAAAACCGCATTCTATTCTGTCAAACACTGCAATGCATCCTGATACAAATCACATCATGACCCGTGTATGGTGAGACGTGCTGTACTGTGAGGTTCCTACCTAGAACAGTGTGCGTAACACACAGGAGGAGGGGGGAACAGAGGACATAAAATAGATAAACAAAAGGCTAAAAATGGGTCTCCTCTCACCTGGCCCACCACGCAGTCAAACTGGGGTTTGGGTGGTGCCTCCGGGTCTCCCTCCACTGCAGCCCTCAAAGACAGTGTCATCTTCTCCTTCTCTGGGTCACACTGGAGAACTTTAGCCTTTACCACCTACACAATCAACAGCAACAACCAGCTCACCAACTGTAAACCAATTACTATTAGTTAACAGACACTTGGTAACTTGGTAACAGCATTGAATAAATACAAAGCTTATTTACAATGACTCAAATTTCTTCTTTTAGTATGAGCAAAGGCAAGCTGAAGAACAAAAACAGCTACAGGTCTTTACAAAATCTGTCTTCAGCCTGGTGCTCTTTTATCGCCTCACCTGCCCGACATAGAAGACCTCCTTGGGGCTGATGATGGGCTCGGAGCTGAGCTCGCTGACAGGTACGAGGCCCCTGACGCTGTTGTAGAAACGAACAAAGCAGCCAAAGTCCCTGATGCTGACGATGTAGCCGTGGGACACGCGCCCACGCCGTGCATCAGCAAAGCTGAGGAACAAGGGCAGGGTGGAATCCAGCAGGGCCTTCTTCCTGGTCAGGGTTAGCCTCTTCCTCTCCACATCGACCGACAGCACCTGAAATAACACACATGTACTGTAAAAATGAAAAACAACAATATATAAGAATGTATAATGCTGAATAAATCTGTTTTAGCAGAGTTCACAGGCACCACAGTGGAGCAGACACTGCACATCAGATGTCTCTCAACGGTCTTCTCTGTGGAGTGACTATAAGACACGAGCTGAGAGCTGAACTGACCCGACATTTGACCTTCATGCCCTCTGTGTACTTCTTCTCTGGGTTCTTGAGGATGATGTCGGACAGGTGGGTCCTGGGCACCAGGCCTTTAATGTGGTCAGACAGATGCACCATCATGCCGTGATCCAGCAGGACTGACACTGTGCCCTGGGAGGGGAGAGGCGGATGTGAGAAACAGAGCATGAGGCAGACAGAGAGCGAGAGAAAAATGTTTGACATGTATGGGAAAGTTACACATGAGAAAAGCTTTTTAAGAGGGAATTTATATATTTACACATATGATTGCAGGAGTCCTGAGTCCGTATTTTTCTTCACACCTTCATACCAATTTAAACCAACATGCTTGCTGGATTGCATTTGGGGTAAAGTATTATTGTAGCAAGCTTTCGAAATGAAATCTAATGTCTGAATATTGCCAATGTGCCATCATTATGTGATTATTAATTGTGCAAACTCACATTTCACTGCACAATTAATTGTGTACAATTAATTGTGCAGCCCTGCAAATGTAGAGCTGTGATCTGGCAGGTGCAATTCCAAAATACACAATACATCTTTGCACGTGAAGATAGGCTGAAGATCTCCTTATGAATGCGTCAAGGTGAGGTCAGATAGAAAGAAAATCAAATTAAACTGACAGTGGAACCTTCCAGTGCAAGTGATTTTTGTCATTTTTTGTTCCAGTGTGATTTTTATGGAAAAACACACCTCTCTTATCAGTCAAAAAGCCAAACTGTAGCTAAAACACCACAAAGCCACTATGAAGAGGAAATTTAAGACAAATGTGTGAGTAATGTCTTGACGTCACATTGCATCTTTCCTGAATGATCAAGTCCTTCAAACTTTCAAAAACTGAAACAGACCCCAAGGGAGATGTTTTCTAGTCCTTTAAGAAAAAAAAAAAAAAAACTTGGGACGAGGAGACTTGGGATCAGAGGAGATCTTTTGGCTCTTACCTCCACAATCTGGCCAGCCTGTAGATCATGATATCTATAGAAGGGTTTCTCAATCACACTCCTGTAAGAGACATAAAAAAATACAATTACATGAAAATGGACTCAGGGTAACACATATATTGTACATAGATGCTGTGCCACATACATGCGAAGGCTGACAAAATGGATCTGGTCCATGGGGCTAAAGTCAAGGATCCTGCAGGTGTGCTCGGGCCTGGCCAGCACATGGTTATCATTGGACGGCGCATTAGGCTCCTTTAGGTGGTTCCTCTGGGAGAGGGAGAAATCAGAGACATTAGACCTACAGTAAGATTTCCTATCCGGACTATCTAGAGAACATTTCTTTGCTTTCAAATTGCAGTCATGTAACGACAAGTTCATGCTGGAGGAAGCACCAGAACAACAAAACCCAGACTCACATGTATGAAGGCCATCGAGTTGTTGGGCAGCTGCAGAATGGCTCCAGACATGTGGTGCATTGTTGCAATCTTGCAGCCCTGGACCACCTCGCCGATGCGGTCACCGCCAGCAGGGACGGTGTCAAGCCTCGTCCCGGGGTGAACGAGGTAGCTGCGCAGGGACAGGCCCACCAGACGGGTGGACGGCTCCACATACAGCACACAGGCCCGCACCTGGACAGAATGACGAGAAGGAGGCTTAGGCTGCCAAGTTTACTCTGTAATATCAGGACATGTTTCCATGGCACACTGTAATTACTAAGTGGTGTGTGAGAAATGCAGATGATTTATCAGTCATCTAAGATTTTACACCTTGACATAGCTTTAAGCATGTGACCATGTCTGCCATTAACTAACTGAGAAATAACAAACTGTGTGATTCACTGTCTTTTCACACGTCCAGAGGAGGGCTGATAACATACTTCGTCTCCCTCGGTGTAGCTGGAAGCCTGCTCTGGCTCCATGTGGAGGAAGTCCACCTGGCCGTTGAAGGAGGACAGGAAGTCCAGGATCAGACCGTGTTTGGTCACCTGCAACACACCACAGCTTTATCAGAATCAAACTGCACTGAAATAGAAGTTATGATGGCTGCTGAGCTCAAAACAAAAAGGACAATGTTAGACCATGTAAGCTGCTGACCTTTTTTTTTTTTTTTTTTTTAAATAGAATTCAGCTTTGCCTGCTGGATAGCATTCAACAGAATAACCGCACAGAGCAGATGTATTGTTATTACTGCAAACTAAAAAGCATAAAGTAAAAATTCTCCCTACCTTTTTAATCTTGGCTTTGACCAGAAGCCCCGGCTGCAGGTTGGTGAGGTTCCAGCCCTGCTGCGGTTCAGCATAGGCCTGGGCAAGGGCCGAGGGGTTGACAGAGAGGCGGACCACCCGCCCATCATTCTTCACCTCTTCAACTTGAGACGTCACATACTGACCCACCTTCAGCTCTGGAAGCATAACAACAATGACACAATTACCCTTAATGTGACCTTTAACTTCTGATCCAACTCAAAACTACTGGTTTGATATTGACTGGCAACATGGAATCATGTGTGCCGTCCAAAAAGATGATGCAGCTGTTTATGGTGAATGCCAAGAGGACTGTTTCAGAGTTTCTAAAGATATGTCCATCTTAGATAAAGATCCACATATCACTTTGGGCTCTGGTATCAATCGATTCTTGATTATTATATTAGGAAATGAAAAGTGATGTGAACTGCCAATCAAATAACTTTATCGTACCTTCAGGAATGTTGTGTTTGTCTTTTACTGCTTTCTTAGGCAGGAAGGCTTTGCTTCCACTGATGCCAATGTCGACCATATAGCCGTGGTCCTCCACACTCTCCACACAGCCACTCAAGACCTAAATCAACACAACAAAGGGCGTGCATAATAATCAATTCTGATGAGGCATAATCATAGCAAAACTCAGATATCACTTAATACCACAGAAATTGTATATTCCAGTGAAACCAAAGGCTTTAAAAGGTACATGAATGCATGGACAGCTGAAAATTACTGTTTCAGTAATTGAGGACACTCTTTATTCACTCACCATGCCCGCTTTCACAGAGCCTGATGTAAGAGCCTTGTTGACCAGCTTGGGATTGATTGACAGCTGGATGCTAACAGAGCCTCCCTTGGCTATATCCAGCTTGGCCACCACACACCTGAGCACCATGCCGGGGAAAAACAGGTGTGGCAGGGAACAGATCTCCTGTGTGGTGGAAAGCACAAGATTTACCTCTAAAATATTTTACAAAGTATCTAAACGTTAGTCTCTAAGCAATATGTAGCCGTGCAATCAAGTGTAGTAACCAGCACTCAAATCTGAGATGGGTATAAAGGCTACAACCATTCTTCCACCCTCCAGAGTACTGATCCTACCTCTGTGTCCTCAGAATCCAGTTGCTCACTGAGCAGCTTGGTGTAGGAGTCAGAGATGTTCTTGATGCTGAGGAAGCCTTGCATAGCACAAGGGAGGCCGACTGTCACCTCAAAGTCTGTGATCTCCTTCACACAGCCCAGCAGCAGCATGCCCTCCTTCAAATTCTGAGAAGAATCCCACACAAAAACAAATTCAAAAGTTGTTCTGAACAGCCGAGGTTGAGTTCATTTAAGGTGAAAACTAAGCGAGGGAAAGGTGGAAGATTATAAATGGCAGTAAAATTGAGGAGGGGGTCAGTGCAAGCGAGCACCATCACGCTGACCGAGGCATACTGCCTGTGCTGTGATGTCACACCTAATACATTACCTTGATATGCAGAATTTCGACACATTTGGCTGCTGTATTGAGTGTCAGACCATCCTCTTTCTCTTTGCCTGTCTTCTGCTTCTTTAATTTCTTGCCGTCATCTTTTGGTCCTCCCTTTCTTTTCTTGGTTTCCGTTGCTTCAATTGACTGAAAAGGAAAGTTCAGCATTATATTGTTGATCTACAGAACAATTAAGAAACAGACTGTATCATATCATTTAAAACACTGAGAAGTGAGCTGAACAGAATGAGGCCAGGCAACAACAGATGAACTCAACAGGACAGCAGCTGAATGCAGACAACAATGAGCCTCCAGTGAAGCACTGGTATCCATCATGTGTCCTGTAAACACTGGGGAAGTCTGGCTGCGCAGAGGGAGACAGAGCTCAGCTGTACCTGGAACAGGTTGTCCACCTCCGGCCGCTGCACCGCTGGTTTGCTCTCAGCAGGCTTACTGAGCGTCCCTCCTCGAGGGAAGTCTTCATCAGTTGATGTCATGTTTGGTGATGTCTCTGGACGAACGACTCACACTGTCAGAGGATAAATCATTTGAAACCCAAACAACACAGTTAACTCATAAATACCCTGTCTGATACAGCTAATAACAAGCATGGATCTCCGTTAACACCCAGACATCTAACGTTAACGTGCTCTAACATCCAAGCTACACACACACGCACACACACACAAATAGCCAAGTAGATAAATAGTAAATTCTGTCAGAAACATATTCGAATTTCCTTTTAAGTAACTACTTGAATCCGCGTACAAAACTGCTACCAAAAGCATTCTTACACTAGCTAAATGGCCGGGATTTAGATTTCCAAACTCACATGTTGACCATCAGCACGCCATGTCTCCGGACCGGAAAACACACTCACAGGGGCGGGCCAGTAGTTGTCCAATCAGAATGAATTCTAAATGATTGACGTTCTGGGAAGCCAATCGGCGATCAGAGGCGGGCCAGTAGTTGTCCAATCAGAATGAATTCTAAATGATTGACGTTCTGGGAAGCCAATTGGCGATCCTCTGATCGCCAATCGGCGATCCTCTGATCGCCGATTGGCCGGCTCTGACTTTGAGTGACATGACTTCGGTCCATACACGTTGATTTGAATTGGCTCGCCGGTAGCAGGAGGGATTTCCTGTTAAATCTTAGTACTGCGGCCTCTGTTGAAGGGCACTTGTCTCACTCTGTCCACACAAGGGTCGTGTGTCAAAGGTAAGACATACCACACTGAGAAAGAAATTAGCTATCCAACTTATATTAGCCGTTTGACAATGTTTCGTAAGACCCACGCTATCAAAACAAACTCTCTGAAAATGTTCTAGAAAACTCGGTCACGAAATTACAGCTAACTCTCCGTGGTTAGCATGCTAACTTAGCAAGCTAATGTTAGCTAAGTGAAGAGTGCCGCCTTCCAAGCTGCACAGATCCCTGCGAGCATAGCTAAACGTAGCTTCAATTTTACACAGATAGAGGTGAGTCTGAACAGGTATCATTGTGAATCTGTCAGTGAATGAATACTGTAGTGATAATGCCGTATTGTAACGTGAAGTGACACGCTACAGTTAGAGCAGAAGTGGCCTGCCACCAGCCATTAAAACTGCAAGGTGGTTTATGTAATAGTGCAACTATAATTTCAAAATACTAAATTGTTGTGTGGTGGGTTTGTCTCAGTGCAGTGGTCCCAATGTGCAAGAGTTTTGGCTATTTGATTGCGCCGCAGTTATGCCGATACACCGTCATATAACTGCTCCAGAAATATGAATGGCTGAATGAGCTTCTTCTTCTGGTTTCAGGACCATTATCAATCCATCATGGGAGGACACGACGCCGGGTCTCAGCACCAGTTCACTGGGATGGCCAGATACTTCAATTCGTACACAATCACAGGAAGGAGAAATGTAAGTGAGCACTGTACTCTCCTCCAGTGGTCTCGGTCATTGGCTGTTTCCAGTTGTATGCACCATTTTCCTTAAATGGACAATTGAATTATTGTACTAGGATCTCTGAATTCCTGTGATAATGACCATCTTGTCTGCATCAAGTTCTCATTGTGTTCTTTGTTTCGGCAGTGTGTTTTGGCCACATATGCGAGCATACTAGCCATTGCCCTCTTCTTTAAATTGAAACCCAAGAAACAAGCAGCTGTCACGGCGAAGTGATTGAGTAAGTATTCAGCCTTTTCTCATCTTTATACATTTTTTAAAACCCATTCCACTTTGGCAGATGCGCCTCAGGCTTGCATTTTAATTTTGGAAGATTTGCATGTCTTTTTTTGTCTCCTTACAGGTGTTCCCTTTGATGACCATTTATTATATAGCAGAGGGTGACCAAGACAGTTGTGCTTGTAAAATGTGACCATTTGTGGTGTTCTCATGTTAATAAAGATTTATTCCCAAAACATAGAAAACAGAGTTTTATTTACAGCATACACCAGTATAAAATACTATGATACAGAAACAGCCATATTTTGTGAGCAAACTGTGCTCATGGCAGTGACTTGAAAAATGAGTCTATCATTAGAAATGGCACTCTTTAGGCAGGGGGATTTCTGCAATGTGACTTTGCTTTGGGGGCTGCATCCTTTAAACAAAGCCATGTCAGAAGTTTGCTTACTTAAAATTAACCTTCATTTACAGCTACATGCTCAGCAAACCGTGAGTTTGACGATGCAGGTTTCATTTTTAATTCTGTTTTTCCACAATTCTCAAAAGGGGCCTGTGGCACTCAAGGACCAGACATCTCTTTTCATTTCAAGTCTTGGTAGAATACTAATTTTCAGGAGTGTCTACGGATTGTAGGCCCCAGCAGCGAGCAGTAGATTCCTACGGGTGAAGTGAAGGTGTATGACAGGTGTGGACTTGGACATGTAGGTGCCTAGTAGAAGCTCCTGGGAGTTCTCTGGTAGATGAATGTGCCCTGTAGCTGCGGTGAAGTCATCGGTCTCCAAATCGTCAAAAGCTTTCATTGCATCCCAGAGACGAACTGTATTGTCCATGGAACCTATAAAAAAAAATGCTCAAATAATTAGTGGTTGACAGATAGGAGCGTGAATTAGTTGCTGCAGCTTTAATCACAGAAATGCCACTGCACATTAATACAAGGAAATAAGTCACTGATATGAGCAATTTAGCTTTTCAAATTTCAACATTCAGTCTTAACAGCTTTAACTAGTCTATAATGTTATATAGTGTGGTCCACCTACCAGAGGCAAGGATCTCTCCATCCCTGCTGAACTTGAGGGAATAAATGGTATCAGTGTGGCCTTTCAACTCTCCAATCATCAGACCATGACCGATGTCCCACAGGAGAACTCTGCCATCAGTGGCTCCTGATGCCAGGAATTTCCCATTCGGAGCGAAAGCGAGGGCATGAATAGGACCCTAGGAGACAAGAGTGCAAACACAGACTCAGATGTTGTCTCTGCAACAGGCTTGATGCCACTGGCTGTATTCCAGTATGAGGGCATGAATCTTGTACGTCAACTCTGGCAATACGCTGTGAGGCTAATGTTGCAAAAATAAAATTCACTAAAGTAAAATCTCTTACAAATGAGCAGAATTCCTCCATACAGTACCAAGAAAACAAACGGTGGTGTAAGAAATGCACTAAATTTAATCAGTTCTAATAAATTGTAATCTTTGTTCTATTAATAACAAGTATTAAAGTAGTTTTGTGAGAACCATGTGACAGAGTCCAAACCTAGTCGCCTCACGCCTCATATTATAGGAAGCTAATAACATGCTGCAGGGAGGAGTAATAAAATGGGCCGACTGCAGAGTTGACAAAAGAGTCACAGGACAGACTGAACGGGACGCCTCAGAATGGGGAGCTGCTCGGGTGACCTGTCTGACCTTGTGACCAGTGAAGATGCGGACGCAGTTCCCATTCAGGACATCCCAGAGGCGGATGGTGCGGTCAGATGAGCCTGTGGCCACATAGTTGGAGTTGGGGTGGAAGCGGGTGCACGTGATGTCAGCCAGGTGACCGGCAAACATCCGTAGAGGCTGATAGTGATCAGTTGCCCACAGACTGTTAGAAGGGCAGAACACACCAATGAAAGTCACATGTAAACAATGTTGCATGTAAAAATATTCCCCGCAGATAAGCAGTACACTGTAAGTATAAATAATACCCAAGCCCAACAGCACAAATACTGTGTTACATACTAAATTTCAACTAAGGCTTTCAGTTTCTTACCGAGCCACTCGATCATGTCCCCCTGAGACAAAGTAGTATCCGTACGGTGAGAACTGTGTGTCCCACACCGGGTAGTTGTGGCCTTTGTACCCCACCAGACATGTAAAGGTTTGAAGACTCCACAGCCTCACTGTACCATCTTCAGAACTTGATAAGAGGTAGTTTCTGCGAGACAAAAGACAGCTCGTCAAAAAAAAAAAAAAAAAAACCTACAAATTCATGCATATGTTCATACATAACTGTTTGTTTCAGTGTCTGTCTTTATTTGATCTAACAAAAAAGGAAAACCTTCATTCATTGTTAAACTGATGACATTTTGGATCCTAGTCACATACAAAAAGTACAGGGAAAAAATAGTGTGCTCAGCCTAGAACTACATTCTCAACCAAAAAATTACAATAATGCCAGTAAACAGAGCTTTACAATCAATTCAATTCTAGACTAAGCATGTGATTCATTTAACCACTGTTTGGTGAGCAGCAAAGCTGTTCTACCTGTCCGGGCTGAAGCTGATGCCGTACACTGGGCCGCTGTGTCCGTAGAGGATCTTAGACTCACTGGCTGTCTTCTCATCCATGATTCTCTCAAGCACATCGTCGGACTCTTTGTCAATCAGACTCAAGTCTTTATTGAGAGGAGGGAAAGGTGGCAAAAGGAAGAAACAAAAAGAAGGATGACCATTTTCTACAAATACGAACAAAGACATCATTGCAAAACAAAGGTGAACTAAGAAGTGAGGTTGCGTTGGTCATATTCATCGGCAGTCACCGTTGTATTACTTTACCTGCTGCAGATTTAACCTTGCGGAGCTTTTTCGGTGTGACACTCCACACCCGTACCGTGGAGTCGGCAAAACCACCTGCAATCAGGCTGGAGTCGTCTGTGACGTCCACAGCCGTCAGACCCTGTAGGGCAGAGGTGAAAATATCTGAAAATGGCTGCTGGTTGATATTTGCTTGAAACAAAAATCCCAAAGTACCTATTTTGTTAAATAAATAAATAATTAAAAAACAAAACAAAAAACAAGACATTCTTACTAACAGTCTAGCATGCGGACAAGTCAGCAGTACTTTTAAATTAGAATATTTAAAATCACCATTTGTACGTCTGAAGTATAGCAATAGTATACTTTAAAAAGGTGACCTCTTAAACAGCTAAATTAATCCAAAGGTTCAGAGGTTCTGCTGGTGGCAGTTTTAAGCACAATTCATGCAGGTATAATGTCTAAACACATATTGAAACAAAGACTCAGTGCCACTTTCTTTAATCCCAACGTAACTTATATGAGTAAGCATGTTAAAGATGGAGTGAGTGACGCTGGATCACAGTTTTACCTGATACGCATTAAGAAAGGAGTAGAAGCAGATGGAGGGCAGAATGTCTGGTCCCAGGCGAATCTTCTTAGTGGCCTCCTTCATGTACATGATCTTGTCTAACTTGTCTGAATCCTTTAGTTCTGGAAGAGGTATTCTGAACAACAGGACACAATAATGTCATCTGTTACCTGCTAGGCCTGTTGTTGTTAAAGCTATCTTTCAAGCTTGAAAACAAATAACAGAAACTGATACAGTGTCCTATCAACATAAACACATGTAGATGCTTATCGTTCTGGCATGCACAGAAATCTGAGTGGTGAGGATGATGCCATTAGGAGGCTCCTGACTAGATTATATGCCTATATAGTTCACTCTCACTGACCATCAAATATGTGAAACAGTCCTCGGTGCTCTTGAATGAAACGTTTTATTTCACAACATATGCATGAAGTTAATATCCGAGGCAATAGTGCATTTTTTTCATGCAGTAAAATTTGGAATTACAAATGTTGAAGTCTGCATCAGAAGGTAAGTTACTTGCAATACGAAATGAATGACCACCCAGTGGAGAAAAGTTACAAGACATTATACTAGGTTTAATAAATCTACAATACCATACTTTAATTGCACAAATCGCTGTAACCGTGCCAAGTCAGTTTAAATGTATAGAAAATCTGCACCAAGCAAGCAGAGATACGTTTGTGTGAAAAACACTCACCTGTTCTGCGAAGGTGCATTGGGATCCTGCTTCTTGCTCTTAGAACCCATGCTGTCCTTCTTGGGTTTCTTCTTCTTAGGTTTACCCTCCTCATTCTCTGCCTCCTCGTCTTCATCATCAAGAGGCACCTCGATCTCCGGTTCTTTCAGCAGCCCATAGAAAACCTACATCAGATACACAGGTTGAATGACAATGAAATTATCTTACTTAAAATTTAAATGACACATACAGACTTTGATCAGTCACGTGATGCAGAGTGTCAAGTCAGAAATCATGGTTACACTAGACTTTTGAAAAAGCGTGGAGAGACAAAGTAGATGTGAACGCCATTGTGTGTGCAACAACAACCTACCTTGGCCTTGTTGGCCTCTCGCTTGGCCTCACCAGCCAAGCTGCCGGACATGGCATCGATCTGGCTCTTGCTACGTGGCATGCCATCAAAGATGTCAATGTAAAGATGCTCCTGGATAATATTCCAGATTTGGTTGTTCTGGCGCTCCTGTAGGTGCCTCTTCAGCAGCTGGTAAGAGTCACGGGAGATGCGCAGGACGAACTTGCTGGTGCGGAAGTCCAGCAAGGTCTCGTTGCCCCTCATGTGCTCTTTCTTGGTCATACCCGACAGGACACGTAGGTCATCCTCATAGTAGCACTCCTGGTCCCCACTGAATCTGTGTTGGAGATAGAGAAGAGGTAGGGCCATGAAGAGTGACAGATTTAATTCTGCCAATCCTGCAAGTCCCTGTTACAAGTAGGGTTGTGCTAGATGGACCTAATCAAATTTCACAACTTTGACTGAATACCTCTGTATCAATAATTACACTACTGCATGGATGACTGTGCTTCAATAGAAATGCTATACCCAAGAGATTTTTGATAAACAAACATTAGTAGCAGGCAGCGACACGTAATAAAGCAGCAATAACAGTCTAACAGGCTCAGAAAATTGCATTCCTTTACTGTAATGCAGCATTTTAAACCATGAAAAAACAACCTGTCATATCATGGCATTACAATATCCACAATCTCAGTCTACACCTAGTCTCATATCACAGTATTGATATAGTATCAATGTATAACCCAGCTAATTACAACTGTGCATTCAGCAGAGCTCCCAACAAACTCTGACACACTTCAGCGATGCTGTTATCAGGTCAGGAGCCTCACTTTTCAAAGAAAGCCTTGGCCTCATTTTCGTGGTTGTTGTAGACCAGCTCCAGGTACATGTGGACAAACAGCGGGTAGAAGACCTGAGACAGCTCAGCCCTGTGGCAGTCCAGGACACTCTCTATGAACCTCTTGAGGCTGCTGTAGTAAACTTCGTACAGAGCCGGGTCCCCCTGCTGGCTGTAAGCCGACAACACCACGTTGACGTCCGGCTGGTCCTCTCCGGCTCCTGCTGGACGAGTAAACAAAGCCCATGCGACGTTAGTAAGAAAGGGAGTACACCAAAGAAGGCACCAAAACCACATTTTTACGTTTCGCCAAGGAAGGAAGGCAAACTTCAAATCAAATCCATGAATGAGAGAGAGAGTTCTAGCTAGCGCCAAGGAGTCTTGAGTCTCTTACTCCTGTGTTACTGGTTAGCTAGTTTGTAGTTAGAAAAAAACTAAACAAAACAAAAAACACATCAACAACGAGAGCCAAAATGGCTTCACTGTGATAAAGTGGGTCAGTTGTTAGTAAAGATGTAAAAATAAAGAGCTGTAGTCGAGGACGGTTGGGACCTTTGGATGGTGCCTGAATCCCGCTTGCCGAAACCGCGGAGGATGAGACCGACACTCGGCTGAGAAGAGAGTTTGCATCCCCGCTTTCCGAGTCGACATTTCCCGCAGCACCACCCGAGCCCGCTCCGGAAGAATCGAGTCCCTTTGAGTCTTCTGAGTCCTCCGACAAGCCCGCTTCTCGGCGCAAAATCTCGACGGACTCAGATAGATTGTTTTTCTTGAGGAACTGCAAGACTGCAAGAAGCGTCTGCTGGTCCTCTACCGCTCCCGTCGCAGGTTTGGTACTTCCACCTGAAGAAATAGTCCCCGGGGATGCATTGAGCAGTCTTCCGTCGTTTGCAGTAGTATTATTATTATTATTTCCACAGCCGTCGTTCGCTGGTTCTGTTTTGATGTCTTTCTCTTCCTCCGTATCAATCAGACCACCTTGTACGGCCGCCATTTTCAGAATGAACTGCGCATGCGCATGGTAAACCAAAAAGACACTGACTGTGCAATATCGGGTCACCTGATTGGTCCTTACACTTAGAGTTTTCTCCAATCCCAATGGCGTAGGCTGGTAGAGAGAAATATTATTTATTACTGAGTTAGAAAATCGTTTACATGTTGTCCGAGAAATTATGAAAAGAGTCCAAAACTAAGAACTGTTTTAAGTAAAAAAAAAAAAAAAAAAAAGACTAAAATAAAAAGCATTACTCATTCAGCACACCACATTCAAGAATATATTATTTAGAGCTGATTCAAGCAGATCTTTGAAACTGAAATGCAGTCTGAATACATTGTCTGCACAGCATATGATTATGTTTTCTCAAACAAGTAAAAGAAACACCAGATTGAGAATAATGTTATAGTCCTGTGTGCAAATTTTAGAGATCGCCCCTAAAGGCCAAAGCTGCAGTCGTTACATAGGGGCCAAGCTGACCTCTGAATTGCAGGTTCACAGGTCACAAAACCTGTAATGCAGCCAGGGTGGTAATTCTCAAAAATGTCAAGAAATGTACTTTCATGAACAACAGACAGAAGTCACTCACTTTTCATGGCCTTCACAATTTCTATATCTTAACAGAACTGAGTATTCTCATAAAATAGAGTATGCATGAGATGTCCAAGACATTGTTTGCAAACATGCTCCACATGCCATTCATTCTACTTTCTCTGCCTGCTTTTATCATTATCATTAGTTGCAGTGAAGCTGTATTTTAATTTGTGCAGCAATTATGATGTGTTAGTATGGAAGGAGGTCTTCTTGTTTATTAAATGGTGTGACTAACCCACGTAGGAGGTGTGTTTTATTTACTATTACATATGTACCTCTTTGTACCAGATGGTGGCACTTTGGTCACACACCATACCTGCCCTTTCTCAGTCAAACCCACCAACCTGAGGACCTTCTCTGGTTATTTCTCTTTGTGTAGCTGATGTTATCAAATAAATCCTGTGAAACCCCTGTCTTTCAGCTGTCAGACACACTTTTCAAAAAGGAGCCCATTTGTTTGAGGACAAACAGCCATGCTGCGTTTCCACTCTATCAGCACATAAATGTTCTGGGTCATATATTCATCATTTCTTCCATTCTGTTCTAGACAGTGTTGTAATGAGCAAAGCTTCTCACTGCATCTGTCTTTTTCATTATCCTCCATCCATCCCTTTTCTTCCCCCATGCTGCTTATTTGACCTTGTCTTGAGCAAAAGAACTTATCTCAGCAAACTAATCACTTAATCACAGCAAGGACACAAGGTTGGATAGAAACCCATTAGTATGTCTAGATTAATTACACAGTAGCAAGATGGGAAGCAACTAAATATCCTGTTTGCTTTGCATACCAGATCTGGCTGTATCAATACAGCCTATATGTCTCTGCCAAAGATACATATGTGCAACCTGAGAAGGCTATGCATCTTTTAGTCTGGGGTCAGAGCAGCATCTGTTTTCATCTCAAGGAGGCAATCAGCAGAACATGAACTTCATTTTGACTTTCTTGTTGCCCGGCACAGCAAGAACCTTACAGATTGCGATTCCAGTATCATAACAATCAGACAATCAGCTACACTTCAACATCATTCAACATCATTAGAGTGACAGTTCAGCTGCAGGTTGAACATGCGGACTGAGGTCCTTGATGAGGGGATGGGA
>OMLB01014939.1:37335-56477 GCA_900302555.1 Myripristis jacobus
TGACTATAAATAATTCAGGGCTCCATCTAAAACTAATAAGGCAACACGGCGCAGCGAGGTGAAACCACATGACAAACCCTCTGGAACACTGGTGCAAAGCGTGCAGCTGATGTGATTCATTTCATCACCAATTTAGTCGGCGTAAACAAGACCACATATGTCTCTGGTTTCTGATGATATAGCCCTAAAGTATAATTAATCATACCTTGAATATAAAAAAAAAAAAAACAGTTAACCATGTGAACAATTTAAAGCTTACACTGATACTTTCACACAAACAGACAGAAAGTAAGTATTTAAACCCCGACTAAATAAAGGCACTAGCCTCTAAAAAGTTTGATTTTAGTGTTTTCAAGTCTGTTGTTTTTATGTTTTTTATGAATTGCAGTGCAGCAGCCTAGTGAGGCAGCTCCCGCCCCTTCATTTGATTGATGGACCACGTTGCAAACGTCAGCACATCAATCTACAAGAATTTCCGGCTCAATCTAGGGTTATAGACAAAAATTTATTCTTGACATAAGATTATAATATTTTCCAGGATATATTAAACAACTGAGAAGATTTTACGATGTAGCCTGTGCTCGCGGCGTGCTTATGCATTCATGCAAACTCTTGAAAACCACAGATGTTTTTGTCTTTGTTTTCATCTCCGCATAGAAGGACCCAATTAGGACACCAATATTTTACCTAGTGGCCGAAAACTGTATTGGTCACCTTTAAATATCTCAGATTACAGTTGAATTGGTTTGAATTTATTGCAAAATTCTATAATATTTGCCACTGATTTGACACAGCACACATTTTGTGTTCAGTAACACTTAATAATCCTATTATTCGCTATTATTGTTGTTTTTAACTGTCAGAATCTGCATATTGTACTTTTTTTTTTTTAATTTGTGCATATTCGGTGCATGACTTACTGTTTTCTGAATGAGTCAAAATCCTGTGGTCAACTTGATCATTAGAGAATGTAGCTTTGTGAAAGTGACATCTTCCACCATGCATATCTTTTGTTCCACACAATCCAGACCTCTTCCAAAAGGTTTCCTCCCAAATTAGACTTCCCTGTGTGTCTAAAGATTATTGCATGCACACACGTACACACACACACGCACACACACACACACACTGACAGCTGCTGTGAGGGCTAGATAAGGCAGTGGCCTCTAATTTGCTGTTACTTAAAGCCTGTCACTAGGAAAATCCCGAATCAATTATTTTAATTGACAACCACTGCATTACCATGAATCTTTTGGTTATAAATATGTGTTTGCACCCTTAAACCATAATTGGGTACATAGCCTGGTATTTATGGTGAATTATTTGTGGCTTGTTCTACTGATTCTGCTGATCAAAGAAAGATTTTCCCCCATTATCAGACCGTTGTGGTGAGCACCTGGCATGTAGGTGGTGTCATAACCAACCAGACCTGAAACCTGATCCACTCCGCAATCCCAGTTGCAGTATGCTGAAGTCCGCCAGACTGCCTTTTCATTGTGGGTAGCAGAGAGGATGCATTGATTTTCATTCAGTAACTATGACAGTAGTGGGGTGCTGAGGCTTTTGCATGGACAAAACGTAGCCTTTCATTCTCTCTATCACCGGAAAGCATATAGACGCAGACAAGCAGAGAAAGACACACACACACAAACCAAATGCACTGACAAATGTGTGCTCACCCTCTGACGTTCCAAACATCAATATAGTGTTTGTTCTTTGTTCTCCTTAAGGTGTGTGTGTGTGTGTGTGTGTGTGTGTGTGTGTGTGTGTGTGTAGATAGGGCGAGGGGGTGGACTGGCTTTCCTTTGTTCCAGGGATCGGGGGAGGCTGGACAGGATGATGGGAATGTCCTTGGGGACTGACTGACCTGTGCAAACCAACGTGTGTGTGGGGGTCAGACAAATGCACACAGAAAGACAGGCATGCACACACACATGCACACGGCATGGAACTGCCACTCATTTTAGTCCATCTCAGTCTCATCTCGATTTTAAAAAAAAATATCCCTTTGCTTATCTGAAGGCACATTAAATGTCAGTGATGGCTGGTGAACATCAGTGAAGTCAGTTTATGGGTCATTTTCATTTTTTTTTTTTTATTATTAGCAGTTTGACTTCATGCTGATTTGGAGATGAACTCTTATCAGATTCAAGCCAGACACAAATAGTTTAATGCTTGGAACGAGTAAGAAAGGGGAAATTAGCTATTAGATGATCTTACGTCTAGCTAAAAAAACACTTTCAGGCACAAGGGAATTATGTTAAATATTAATAAAACGGCAGCGTTATCTAACTTTTCCACTAGATCAAATGTAATTAAAGTGGAGAGTCTGATTCACTTAATGTACTGTTCACATCTATATCTAATAGAATCCAGTGGCAAATTTATGCCCATTTATGCTGATGTGTTGTAACACACGGGCTCAGATTTGGAAAATATTACACAGGCTAATTACCATCTCATTTGCATCTCTCTGAGCGATGATGGACATTTTGGCCACGGAGGCAGGAGAGGGCTCTGTATGATGTTATTAGAGGGGGGCAGAGCAATCCAGAGCAAGACGTCATTGCAACCTTTTCGACGGAGAAGCACTCTGCCTCATCCATCCGTGTGTGTGTGTCAGATCCTCACCTCAGACTAAAGAGATCACACCCTCACAGATGTGGCAGGCTCTTCACACTCAAACGCAGTCAGAAAGGTTTCACCAAACACTGACACCTGCAGCTCCCTCTCTTTTTAATGGTCAGCTCAAGACCAGAGAAAAAAATATCCCTCAGTGCAGCAAAAACACCAACAGACAGATAAACTGACCCGCAGAAAGCTAGAGACGCTAAACTGATGCAAGCAAACAGACAGGGTGATGCATCGCCTCTATTTTCCTGACAGAACAAGCCTCCAAACTACCATTTAATTAATAGCACATCCCGCTTAATCGATTTGCGCTCTAATTATAGGGCGTTAGCAGACTATAGATCAGCAGCCTTTGTATTACACACACATACTCGCGCATGCCAGCCCCCAATTCATTTGATTCAATTCATAGTGGGAGGTAAATATTTTAACAGTCTACCAGACAGAGACATCGCCTGAACCAGCTTCCAGCCTCGATCCCCACACCCAGAAAATCATTTGACATTTTTAATTACGGCTATAGCAAGATAATGGAATGCTTTGGTCTTTTAGCCGATCAATAGCTGTTTATATGTGTATAACAGCCGCCGGGCAGGCAAAGAGTGGCTGGGGAATCTCTCTAGTCAGCACTTTGAGAGAGGAGAGAAGAAGGGAGGAGAACGGGGAGGGAATAGCGCATACTGCAAGCCTGGAGATGGGACATCCTGGGATTGTATGCCTGTACCCATGTGGTGCAGCAAAGAGAACAGGGCTGAGGGTGCACAAGTGCCTGCATGTCTTTCATGGTGGATTTGAAGGCTGTGTCAGGCGGATGTGCGTCTCATGTATCAAAGTGAGACACACAAAAGATGAGATTGACAGAAGAAGGCACCGAGACAGAACTCGGGGGATGTGCAGTTAAAGAGGGATGAGAGCAAAATGGATGAATGTTCATGAATTCTGAATGATGACTGCATGTCTGAGCATCTGTGCGTCTGTGTGTGTGCATGTGCGTGTACCAACAAATGTGAATTTACTGAGTGTGTGTCTAACAGAGGAGGTGCACACCCTCCTGCCAGTTCTGCAGCTGGCTTCACCTGCAGGGCTTTATTGCAGACAAAGGCGCTCATGATTCCTCCGTGATGGATGCTGAAAAAACTGCCTCACACATGACACACAGATAGTTTGTCAAGCCTGCGACGCTGCACACGCAAAACAGTGTAAACTGTTTTGTTCTAATTTCTCATCATTGAGGGTCAAAGGGATGCAATTGTTTTCTCACACCTGTAGCATCACATCTCTCCGTAATTGCGGTAACAAATGGACTCTGTGGTGTAAACAATATCTGCGCTATTGTTTTCCACACTCGACAGCCCCTAGTAATGCAATGCCTTTGATTAATGATTAGATTTGACATTTGTGTGATGATAGCACATTGTAATTGTGATATTTTTCATAAACATCTCTGTTTTAATTCAATTCAAATGCTCTTTTAGCCTCTGCCCTTCTCTTTGTTGTTCCATGGAGCAGCAATTCTCAGAAATATTAACACCATGAAGCCTCCCTACAAATTATGTGTTGTGATTATCCCACACTCACCCATCACTAGCAGGTCATGATGAATGAGTCTCTTCCTGAAACAAGACAAATCACTTTCAAGACAAATCACATATAAATACACTAAAGCTTACCATGATCATGGCCAGAAAACAGCATGCCACAGTACAGTACACAGTACAAAGGTACAATAAACCTGTACTGTCATTTGGCAGCAAACACCTAACATGTGGTTATGCAACAGGGTGTTACTATATGATTATATAATTTAAAAAACTCCAATGGCAGTCTGCATCCCTTTTTGAAAAACACTGTCATCCCACTAGATGTGCAGTGTCATTTCTATTATCTGTACTAGAATTTATGTGAATGCATATACATGATATTAATGTTGCCAAATAAATTCTTGACTTGGGCATGGGGCAGCGCAGCAAAACCATGTGATATTCTTAACTTTTCATGAGCACGCAGTTTTTTCGCTGGAGATCTGCACATTTACCTGATCCCAACTGATTTCATGTGAACTTTGTGAGCAATAGTACAGCTGATGAAGCTAGAAATTCCATTTATTGACGTGATTTGCAAACCAAATGTGAATGTAGCTCTTTACACATGATAATTCTCGGTTATTGATGTATTTATCATAAACAGTTGCCAAGCGCATTTCATTGTTTGTCACATGGTTCCAGGCAGGAACTTGTGTGTAATTTACACATTATTTTACACATTTGTTTTCCAGACTTTTCCAACACATTTTTCGGTCCATCACTGACAAAGACAGTGAGTGACAACATAAATTGTCGTGATTCCTTTATAGCACTGAGTCTGTTTTGCATTTTGATGAACTGCCATGTGGCATGAGCAGCTGTTTCAATTGGTATTCACATTTCATTTCAGCAAATGAGATGTGAATAGAAGACAACTGGTTTGCATATACTTAATGGAAGATATAAAGGGTGGAGAAAAGACCATAGGGGAGGTGGTCAGTGTGGACAAAGGACAGTGCTGCAGAGCCTCCCTGTGCACACTTACATTTCAATCTGCATCCATCCATCTAGCTATCTATCCTGTGTGAACTCATACGTGCAGAGGGTGAAAAAAAAGAGTGTCTTTGCATAAATTAGCCCACAGACCTGCATACCCGAGTGTGAAGATCAGTGTCCGAGATCAATCAGTGTCAAATGGGGATCAATCGGTGCTCGTGTGCATGTGTGCATATAGCAGCAGAGCGTTCGATAGCCTGTGATTATGCAGGTCGTATTGGGTGCATGTGAGACCGTTGTTTCCCTACTTTATGGAGGAATCAGGGGCAGCCGTGACGCCCAAGGCTGGGAGAAAATAGACAAGGAGCTGCATGGGGAGTGTGGACAGCACTCCGGTGTGAACATGCGCACTGACTGCCCCCACATCCAAATAACTCCCCTCCACCCACCCACACACACACACACACACATGGAGCAACCCCCTCTCCTCCTTGTCGTGCCATGCAAGCAGAATCTGGTCTGGGTGTGTGAACAGTGTTTGGTGTGGCAGGTAATCATTATTCCTCCAGCCAGCAGACCTGCAGCGGTCTGTGTGAGCGAGGGAGTGTCCTCGCTGTATGTGTCTATTCCCAGTTCTCACAGGACCTCTTGCACTGCGCTTAGCTCCTCAGTGGAAATAATATAGCCGTGCAGTAATATAGTGGTGGGGGTGGGAAGTTTGTCCTTTTGCTTTTGCATCTGTTATTCCCTAATTAAAGCCTGTAATTAAAGCCGATATGTTGTTGTCTGCTGCTCACAAGTTTTAACAAAGAGTGATGTTTCTATGCTTTTCATGGCCTTCATTATTGTATTTTCTTTAGTATATTATATGAGATAATTGGCTGTTACACAATAACACACACATATACCTCTCTAATCCTTTAAGACTAGAGATTAATGACTTGTTCAATCTCACCTGTCAGCATTCCGCCTAATCAGCAGAGAGGAAATTACTGAATTAAAGCTCACGATGGCGTGGCCAAACTAAGCTTACTGATTTATTATGATAATCTGCTTCACTCGTTAATATGAGGGGCTGTAAGGTAGATCAGTGTGTCATTATACTTCAGCAATGTACAGCAATGGTGAGGTGTCCAAGAGTGTGAAACAGATAAAGTCATTTAAATATTTTATCACAAGAACAAAGAAAGCCTGAATAAAAAAAAAAAATCTGATAAAAAGCCAATCTTTCATTTAACCTTTCATCTTACCAGACTAGATCTGTCATCAAACGTATAACATGAGATAGGAAATTGTTAATGCTGCTCCTTTAAAGGGAATCATCTAAAAATGATCTGAGGTCTCACTTTTAAGGCTTTGGGCTTTTGAGCATTAGCTATTCCATTTGACATACTACATGCAAAAAAAAAAAAAAAAAATTCTCTCGGCCCGCTTACCATCCTTATAGTACCTGAGAATACCCAAGTGTCACTGTGGTATGCACAAAGCAGCTTGTAACTTTGGGTTATGATCACCTATAATATGTCTTTCCCTTTTTCTTTTACTTTTTTTTTCTCGTCACTTTTTCTTCTCTCTCTCTCTCTCTGTCTCTCTGTCTGTCTATCTGTCTGACTTTCTCTCTCTCTCTCTCTCTCTCTCTCTCTCCCTCCATCCCTCCCAAAATGCTGTGTCATACTCTGCAGAGTGGATATTGAAGAGGAAGTCTTGGATGAGGCCTGCTTCTCTATAATAGATAACACAGCAGTAGCACAGAGCTGAGGCAAATTTGAAGCCACTGCAATACACTTTGAGAACAAACTTGGTTTAAAACTGACGCATTCTTTAAACACCACGGTGTCATATCTGTAGGGATGTAAATAAACCAACTTTCAACTGGCGCTGCCGGTATTTTATGTGACATTGTGATGTGTTTCTGGCTTTGAGGCTTATGAGGCTGTTCCCTTGTTAGACGTGCGCACCTAAATATCACAATCAAAGATGCTCTCTTAAGTGTTGTTTTTGGGTGTGAGTTGCATCAGGTAATTCTGTCAGTCGCTGCATGCTGCACCACAAGTTTGGCATTCGGACACATCCCTGTAGGATGAGCTTGTTTTGCTGCACCGCTGCTCCCTCCCTGCCCTCCTCCAAAATAATGAGTCCCACCTGAATAAAGACTCTACAGTCCTTGTTCTTACTTGTTTTAGTGACGGTACCGTAGCAAACCTTTGACAGATATAAGTGTAGGACAGATAAATGGCTTAAACTAATTGCAATTAATAAACATGTCTGTAACACATTTACTACAATTGAAAGTCATTGCATTTTGGTGAAAAAGGGATTCTGTAGGAATGTGTTGTTGCAGGGTGTCGTCACACTTCATGTGATAATAAGAGGTCAATCAAAAGGCGTAAAGTCCTAAAAATTCCAATTGAATCCTGGAAAAAAAAGGAGATGTTGTAGCCAAAACCGGGATTCTCCAAAATCTGCTTGGGCATTTTGAAGTTTCTTGAAGGAAATGTGCATAATTTACCAGAGTTATACCCACAGCAACAGTTTTTTTGCCTCCAGTGCGTTTAGCTCACCACCTTGAACAGCATCCCACAGCGCTCCACTTCTGCTCCTTCCAGGGAAACACTGCTGAAGATACTCACAGCGGTTTCTGTCTCCTTTCTTCCACGCACAAGCCTGCGCCTTTTGATGCAGCCTGCTGAGACCTAAAAATATCTGCTTTTTAACTTTTTATCAGACGTTTCCTTGCATCTCAGTCTTTTTTGTAACATGTTTGGTAAAAACGAGTAAAGTGATGACTCATTTTTCTGCAACTGAGGAAGGAGTGAGTGGTCATCCTTTTTTATCCTTAGCTGAAAAAAATTGAATATACAGCCACTGTGGTAGTCTGGTAAATGTGACCTGAAAAATTGAGAAATTCTCCCAAGAGAGCAGCAAGAAACTGTTTCAAAATTCCAACTATAAAACTGTGATGATAAAAGATGAATTTTGTTTTCGTGCTTGTTTGTGTTGTTTTAAAGCAAGCATTCCCCTCTCTCTCTCTCTTTGTGTTTTTATGTGAAGTTTTCCTTCATTTGTGAATGTAGATACATGCATAATGCACAGAGACTAAGTGTATACTGCTTTCCCTGTGGAAACATGCAAAGGCATGTCTTATGCACTTGCCAGCTTTACCTTAAGTATTAATATACTTTTATCACCAGCTTGCTTTTACTAATTCAGCCAAAAATTCCACATAAAAGTCATGTTAATCATCTAAATCCTCCTCATCTCAATCAAATGCTCCTTTGGGATTGAAGGAAAAACAGAGCCCATTTAATTTAACCATTTAGTGGATTTACTAAGTTAAATGTTGTGGTCTAAATCAATTCTCCTAAAATACTGGTAATATCTGAAGAGAAACCTCAGCCATCCATCCCCTTTTCTGATTAGTAAGATGGATTTTCCAGACAACGTAATTGTATTTTGCACTTTGAATCCAGACGACCAGGCCATCCATCCTTGAAGAAGCTTAGAGAGGGGTCAAGAATAGTAATGCAACCTTTCCCTTTGTTCAGGGAATAACCTCTTCCTTTGCGCCTGTCTGCCTGTCTCGCCCTGTTGGCTCGGTCTCTGCCGGGAGGAAAACACACTGTTGTCTCCCTCAGCAGGGAGAGCCCTGCGCCACGCGAGCAGCCAGCCTCAGAATGATACAGCACTTTCTGCGAGGCAAGGACACAGCCCTCTGTTATGCTATTATTATGGTTCTTGGGTCATCTTAAGATGAATAATTCGGTAACTAAATTCGGTGGGGTTTTTTTTGTTTTGTTTTGTTTTTTTCAAACTGGACAGGCCCTTTGTTGGTTTAAAATAATCCAATAAGTGAGTTTTAGGTTCACTCAAATTGCACTGAAATATCCAAATGCTCATTTCTGTGCCTGGAGTTTTACAGTGGGTGACTCAAGATAATGGGAGACTTTCTCACAGTACTCAAGTGATGATGCTTAGAGGCAGGAAACAGTGAATCACAGTCATCACATACTCGAAACGGCTACCATGTTTTATCCTTTGCTCCCCTTATCTATTTGTTGTCTCCGTATTTGTCTTGCTGTTTGATTTCCCTCATTGTCTCTGTCTAATTCCTCTCTGTCTCTCTGTCTCTTTGTGTCTGCCTCTCTGGATGAGACGGGTCATTCCCCAAGGCCACAGGAGCACAGCAGGATATTAGCAACAGGATCCAAGGCAACAGCAGCAGCTCACAAACAAATTAACACTTTGTTTACACGTACAAAGTCTCATATAGGCAGATTAACCTGATGTTTAGTGGTGGAATGAGTTATACCCTCTGTATGTTGAAAAATGTTTGTGGAGGACTAATAAATTCTGTGTTTGAATGAAACAGACTGATGAAATATGAACATTTTTCTTTGCCACATCACCCAATCTGTCATAAGTTTGTCAAATATGATCCATATTACTATTTATGTTATATTTTAGGTGTTATAGTTCATTAACACCAACAAAATGAGTAATTCATCACAAATCAGCTCAGGGATCACCACCTCATGAGCACTGACAACCCTCAGATCACTGCCTGCCAACCCTCTGCAAATGAGCCAGTGACCTGCAGGCGGGCCATCCTGCTTTGCATGAGCAAATTTACACATCAAAATGAATAAACAAAAACTAAATAGAAAGAGAAGAACTTTAAACTTTGCAAGTCAGACAAAAAACCTGAAACAGGTTATAAAGATGGCTCACCTGAAATGAGGACCCCAGTGAGTATGAATTTCAGGTAGATAGATGCATTTTTTTTTTTCAGGGTTCTTCAGCAGAAAATAGTTCCCAACAAAACTCTTCACCCCAAAGGGCTGTGCATTGCACCACAGCTCTGTGTCATTGTTTTTAGAGAGAGCTGTTGCTGCTGAGTTTTTTACCAAAACGTTTTTGCTGCAGTCTGGAGACTCACACAAATGTAAGTGGAAAAATCTTTGCTGTTGTTGTTTGTTTGTTTGTTGTATTTTGTGTGAACTGTTCCTTTAACCCAAACTATTCAAAGGTCCACATTCTTATAATTAAAAACCTGATTTTTGTTGCAGCTTCCTTGTTTATGGTGTCAGCGGCCATGTGAGTTGGCCCTCATTCCTGCTTTATCACTGCATAACAGCACTTGATCTCACAGCTCTATAGTCATATTATACTCACTCCCCTCCTCAGCCCCTCTGTCCTCCATCAGGTCACACATGTCATTGGGATTAATGGCACAAACCAATGAATATTTCAAGAGCGGGTCGAGCTCTCTTTCTGGGATCCTGCATGTTTGAGCAGGGGTGAGTCATGAAGGTGCATTGATTCAGGTCATGTTTGTACAGCCCACTTTCATCCCAGATGCAGATAGTCACACTTCTGACTCCTCCACCAATGCTGTTCAAAAGCCCTTTCATCCATAACACACAGATCTGCTGTCAAAACTGTAACCTGCACCTCAGATTAAGTGCAACAAATGGGCTCTGCTCAGCATAAACAGATCATAATTCCTTGTCATTCCATAGAATGCAGTTGTTTTCTCAAACCTGTAACGCCACACCTGTGTGTCATGACTGTAATAAATGGACTTTGCCGTCTCAACAGCATGATGATTCAATTCATGGCATTCATTTCCTTGATGAGGATGTAGCGGCACTGCAGAGCTTTTGAACAGGTAGAAAGATGGCAGAAAGAAGAAAAAAGAATGAAGAAAAAAGGAAAACCATGTTCAGTCGTCAGTCTTTAGCCACACAGGACATGGCTGTGTGTGTATGTCTGAAGTTGGGTTTGACATTTGTAGAAAAAAACATACATACATGGGATAACTTAATTGCAAACTTTGGTGTCCCCCTATACGTGTGAGACTATCTGCAGCTCACTGTTGGTGTGTTTTGAGTCTTCCAGTATTTGTGTTCTGCTGTGCCAGTGGATTCCCCTGTCAAACAAAAAGAGGAATAGCGTTGATCCAGAGATGCCGACAAACAGGGGAAATTTACAGCCATGATGCTCCTGCTCCAACAGCCTGATGCTTATTTCCACCACAGTCACAGTCCCACAAAGATACTCATCACCAGGCAGAGCCACACACACACAAAAACACATTTCTCCCTCAACAGAGTCGCCTTTATCGCTGGAGACAGCAAAGGAGAGGAACTGAAGCAGAAAGATGAATGTGGGGGGGGGTTCTTAAGAAAAATAAAAACATGCAGAGAAAAAAAAAGAAAGAATATAAGAGAAAGTGTGAATACGATGGAGGTTTATTTGCTCCAAAGGAGAGGCTGAACCTTTGAAGCTTCCTCGGTCTTCTCCTGGTGTTTCTGATGCAGCCTGCCACACTTCTGGGGTCACATCGAGTTTGTCTCCACCGAGGCAGAACTAAACAAACCCCCTCTAAGTCACGCAAGGTTGATTTTTATACTGCACTGCAAGGATGTTAAAGCAGCTAATAGTAGTTGTAGCCTGTGTGCAATAATTATAGATGGATACGCTTGAGACATCAGCCATTTGCAGCGTGAGTTGACTGCACTGGAGCTGTAAGATTTGTTATATCAGCTAAACAGCTTGCAGCGGGCAGAAATTCCCCAAAATTCCACATTCATGTCTTGCAGAGGGCGATATTTCAACATCAGTAAGTGATATCATTATCCTTCATGTGACTGTATGGTCCCAAAATACATTCATGTGTGTTCTGTGACGATGAAGAAGGGCCAGCGTTGCCAGGGTGAGACTTAAAATAGAAAGTTGAAGTACTCCTCAAGTCTGATGCAAAAGGAGGGAGGGCTCTTGCATAACAGGGCTTTTACACTGGTGTGTCACTGGAAGCCTCTCACCACACCTTCCACTTACCAGCATTGCAGGGGTATAAATCTTTGAAGAACTGCAACCTGCGTCACACACGCACACCCAGCACCCGGCCTGTCCCACCCGGTCGCTGGACAAGGAGAGATGGACTAATCAGAGACAGTCCTCCTAAGGCCAAGGCTGGGGACTTGTGTGTGTGTGTGTGTTTGTGTGTGTGTATGTGTGTGGAGTATGGAAGCAGGTACAAAGGTCAACATACAGTCGTGGGCAATCTGTCATATCGCTGTGAGAAACATCTGCACTTTGGCCCTGGAAAGCAAAGTAAAAAAAAAAAAAAAATCTACTCGAAGTGAAGGGTCAAGGTGACGTTGCTTAAAGCTTAAAGGGTTCAAAACAATGTTTTATTTTAGGGTAAATCAAAGCCATGGCATCTTGAAATCATTTTTCTCATGCTTGACACCTGGGCTCAAGAGTATTCATTGCTGTACTGACACTCAAAATGAATATGATCAATTTTCTGTTCTTTCTTGTATGTGTCTTATCATTTCAGGAGTTCATTTTTGCATTGCAAGAGTTCAAACCGAAATTGCCAGCGAGAAATCCACCAAGCCAATAGCTGCAATAAGGATCCAAGTCAAACACAATAACAGTTTAGCCATGATTTG
This sequence comes from Myripristis jacobus, assembly GCA_900302555.1. Classification (NCBI taxonomy): domain Eukaryota; kingdom Metazoa; phylum Chordata; class Actinopteri; order Holocentriformes; family Holocentridae; genus Myripristis; species Myripristis jacobus. The sequence goes on from OMLB01014939.1 coordinate 49,946, forward strand.
ATCACATCAAAGCATAGATTAACCGATGTGAATAATGTGCTGATGTGCCTCTCCATCTATGTAATTATGAGGACTTTTATTTTGGCAAGTAGCTCACAGTCTAATAGGACCATAATGGCTTGATTAAAATGGCTTGACAAAATAATGAATTGTCCTTGGTCGAGGGGGGGTGTTCATAAATTAGACACACTATGACGACATATAATAACCTTTCATCAATATGGCATCACTAATAGTCAATTAACAGTGCAGTACATGTAAGAATAAAAACACAAGGAAAAAATTTACAGCCTTTGTAATGTCAAGTCTTTATTGGTATGGTGTCATACAGCAATAAGGTACAGAGTAAAGAGAATAGTATGTCAACTACATTCAATCCCTATGCTTTTGTAGTCAAGGTACCGCTAATAAACACTAAAGAGATAATGATGAGAAAACACACCACTGAGCTGAATCATACACGTCACACACGGCCAGAAAAATATGCTGGTGTTTTAAGGCATTTGACGACCTACAGCATTTGTTCTATGGTTTGGATGATTTTTTTTATTACTTTTACATTAATGTGGTAATGTAGTAATTTTCCATGAAAAAGAAACACGGCTGTTGTTTTGCTATAGAGTGGTGATGCGTGTGCATCTAGAAAAGTTTGGCAGTGCTGTAGAAGTTACTGTAGTTGTGACTTTTTTTCTTTCTTTTTTCTTTGTTTTTTTTTTTTGCAGAGGCGTGTTGCAATGCTATTCAGACATCCATGAAATCCTTTTTTGGCTTATAGAGTACAAATAAATGCGTGACATTTCCAAACCTAGACCTGTGGAGTTTCTTTTTCTTGCCCTTCATTTAGTCATTATTCAGAACTAATAAATGCTGCTTATTTCTACCTACGCATATACTTGCTTACATACTTCTGCATTTTTTTTTCTTTGTTCTCGCTCACTGGAATTCAGAAATCCTCAAAACAAAGGGCCAAACTTCTGGATTTGCTTCACAGCTTCCTCATTAATTCCCAGTTATGATAGGCCACTGTGTAAAGATACAAACACACACTTGCTACAGTACTAAGATACGTATCACAAGCCTCAGGTAAAACAACTGAACCCAAACCCAGAACATTCTGTCATACAATCAGTAGTTTTGTTCACGTTTACTTTATATCTGTAGTATAAGTACAGCTTGCCAGGGCATGTACTGCCATGACAGACAGCAAGAGAATAAGATTAAGAGAGTTGTGTTAAAACTGGCAGTGCACAAGCAGGAAGAAGAGCTACAAGTCTCTCATACTGTAGGACTTCTGGTGGTGAGGTCATACTACAACAGACATTTTGTTCAGTCATGGCCACAGTTAAAGAGAGAGGTCGGGTTGTTTCAAACACGTCGTGGTCTAGCAAGTTTCTTTGTTTGTTTGTTTGTTTTTTCTAAACTTTTTATATGTTTTGGTTGTTGTTGGCATGGTTTTTCCTCAGGCTCGGTGAAATGACATGGAGTCTGGAGTTCAGATGTGCTTCAGGCATCCCCATATGTTACATGGGAAATTATGTTAAATATGCACACAATTCATCACACTCAAATGGATCATTCAGAAGCTTGTGCTGAAACTGAATGGAATGTGTTAAGAGAAAAGCATATGCTCGTACTCTCTTCCACCTATCTCTCTTGTTAGTTGTATTTCAGTTCCGCTCCCTTACAACCTTTCTCTCTTGACTTTCTCTCTTCCCTGTATGCTTATCATAACAAATTGTGCAGGCTGGTAGTCGTTACCAAATCAGATCCTATCTACACTGATATATGTGCCTCAAAGAGGAACCCTCCCTCTCATCATCATAGCATCGACAGCAGCATCTAAGTCACACCCTAAGAGTAATAACAATTGTCTCAAATCTAGCCTAAAGTCTTACAAGCGAATACAGATGTAGGGTCAGCAATGAGTGTTGTGCATAATGATGCTTAGCATGGCCGGTGGAGAAAAAAGGGGCATGGGCTGACCCTTTGACTTCACACTATAAAACTGCGTTGAATGTACAATGGGCTGATGAATTCCATGCAAGCATGAGATACATACACCATGCAAATTATCTTTGATTAATAGTTTTGTTTTTTTTTATTATTTTTATTTGCTTCAAATCTATGTTAATTCTTAATTGTGGAACATTGTTGAGAAGTAAAACATTTGGTGTTTGACTGAGGATGTTAAACCTCTTTTGTACTGTTGTCATGCAGAGCTGAGTAGACCGCAGTCAAACAAATGATGCACAGACTGGAAGGACTGTGACTGCAGAAATTGTGCAAGAATAGATTCAGTCTTGTTCACAAGCCTCAGTTTTAATCAAGAGACTTGGAAAAAAAGCAGCATTATCTGTGTTTGCCAGGGTTATGGCAAATGGCTCCGCAAGACACTACCATATAGTCGTTATTTATTTCTGGTGGACTTTTTGTACTTGTAGCCTGTGTGCTCCCTTAAGTGAACTATAATCGTTATGTCAGAACAAGCACTTTCAATCTTATTGTATCAGTGGATGTACAGAGATTAAATGGTTACTAGCTGATATGTTTTAAATCTTTTGCTGTTTTGTCCCTTGTGTGTACACAATATCACCCGTGCACACACGCACATGCTTCCCTGGGAATGTGTTGAAAATGACACACACAGCTTGTGGTAGTAGTGTAGGAGCAGAGTTCTAGAGATCTACTGTGTCTCAGAATCACATACTGACGTAACATGAGACCAAAGTGAGAAAGACCTGTTGAATATTGTACTTCGAAAGACCATACTTCTTAGAAAGTGCCTGTTATTGTCGGCTGTTTACTGTGTGAGAGAGAACAAGAGAGAATAGAGACGTGCTGTGGGTTGGTATAGAGTGACGGATTTAGTAGAGTTATAATGGATTCCCTGTGGGGCACACCTGTGGAGGAGATGTGGGACACGGAGAAATGAACCAACATAAAACAAACCTCTACTCCCTACTCTCTTTGCACTTGTGAACATCCAACACAGTATATTTCAGATGTCAGCAAACAAGGGTACTCTCACTTGGCTTATGAGATAGCGAAGCAGAGCTACAGTCACACAAATCATCTCAGATCCCCACAAGTGCTTTGAGTGTAAAGGCTCAGGTTTGTTTTACGGTGGTAGATGAAGACAGGTTTGCAGGGTAAGGGGTAGTTTTATGGGTCAAGGATGGGCCTAGTTTCTTAGTTTTTCTGATTGGTAGGAATATCACCGGCGTCTTGCTGCTTCTCCGTCTTCTTGGAGGTCATCACGGTCTCCTCATATACCTCACGCTGGGTCATCTTGCCTCCAGACTTGATCTGCTGCTGGTCCTCGTCTTTGCCCTCCTTCTTGGAGCCCTTGCCAGAGGTGGTGTAGACACGGGTCTGATAGCTGTAGCTCTGCCCACCACCGGAGCTTATACTGGGACTGGGGTAGGTGATCCCTGTGCCAATGCGGGTCTCCTCCCCTTCCAGCAGTTTCCTGTAGAGATGACGCAGGGAGGGGATTAACAAAAAAAAAGACAAGGTGGAACGGGGGAGGAGGAGGACGATGAGATAACAAGAGAGTGCAATAATGTCAGATAGAAAAGCAGCTCTTGTAACCAAAGATCTGCATCTCAGGCCATGGTGAATATGTTGGTTATTATTTCCATTTGTGCCCTTTCACTCCCAAATTACACCACACGCTTAAAACATCCTATTATGATTTGAGAAAGCACACTTGCATCAATACTGTGTGCCTTGTCATCAGAGATAGACTTACCTGTAAGCTGCAATTTCAATATCCAGTGCCATCTTGACATTCAGCAAATCCTGGTACTCCCTCAGGTGACGAGCCATCTCACTCTTAGTGGTCCTCAGCTCATTCTCCAGCTGTGCCATGTTGTCCTAACAATGCAACAATACGAGGAAAGTGAGCTAGAGTTACATTTAAAATGCTCAAAACCAACAGCCAGTAGCCAAAATGTGGATCATGCAACTGTAAGTAATTAGCTTCTGTTTTAACTGCGCCCGCTCATTTCGGGAAACGGTCGTTACAAGACCATATTGTTCTGGGAGGAATAATTTCAGGCTGAGTGGTTCTGCTGGAAACTAGTGTGCGCACAATTGGATGAAAGTTGCCCTAAAAACATATTTACAGTAAGGAGTGGTGAAACAAAATCAATATTTTTTTTTTATCAAATTACTAATTTTGATCATATAGAATCTAAATCAGCGACTGGGCGTTGTCGTGTGCAGCTGCTGGGTGCGCTGCCTCAGGGGAAAGAGATTCAGCACCATGGACAGAGCCTGATCGCACCCGGTCGCCGACACCCGTCTGATTTTATTTTTAGATCCGACAATCACTATTCCTTGGACAAAAATAGGCCCACCAATCAACTGCTTCCTCGCGATTTAACTTATTGTGACGGAAGAAAAAAATGTCTCATGCTTTTCTCACTTACAAATAACCTTCTTTTCATAAGTGGTTAAGAAGTTATTATAAATGTTTATTACCTGGTAGTTTCCAATCTCTGCATTGTGCCTGTCCTCCATCTCTCGGATTTGCCTGTCCAGGGACTCATTGGTTCCCCTCAGGCTCTCGATCTCGATGGTCTTGGACTGCAGCTGCCTCCTGAACTCGTTGAGTTCCTCCCTGCTGGCACGGATGGCCTCGTTGCTCCGGTTCGCCTGCTCGGATAGGTCGGCGAACTTGGACTTGTACCACTCTTCGGCGGACTGCAGGTTCTTGGACGCCATGGACTCGTACTGTCCTCTAATCTCTTTGAGGGCGGAGGTGAGATCTGGCTTAGCCACCTCCATCTCCACAGACACCTGGGAAGCCTGGATCATTTCCATCAGCTCGGCCACCTCCTCTTCGTGCACCTTTCTCAAAAAGTTGATCTCGTCCAGGAGCGACTCCACCTTCTTCTCCAGGTCCAGGCGCACCATGGTGGCATCGTCCACGTCTTTCTTAAAAGCCTTGAGGGTGGCCTCCGCCTCCTCCCGGGCACGGAACTCGTCCTCGTATTTACCCCTGAGTTTCTGCAGTTCGTCTTCAATGTTGTCGCGCTCGATCATCATCTGGGACTTTTCCCCGTTAACTTCATCCAGCTGGGAGCGGAGTTCGCGGATCTCCTGCTGGTAGAGCTCGGCCAGGCGGGATGGCTCGGTCTGCCGCTGGCGCAGAGCAATCAGCTCCGTTTCCAGCACTTTGTTCTGCTGCTCCAAGTTGCGCACTTTCTCGATGAACATTGCAAAACGGTCATTGAGACCTTGCATTTGTTCTTTCTCATTGGTGCGGATGATCTTGAATTCATTATTGAGAACGCTGCTCTGTGTCAGGTCGAAGTTCTCCAGTGGCATGGACGAGAAAGAGCGGCCGGACCTCTTGTTGTAGGAGCCCAGGGAAGAAATGTTGCTCCGGGACAGGGAGTGGGAACGGTAACCGCCGCGTGAGGACACGTTGGTCATCATCCGCGACGGAGAGGACGAATAACGAGGAGAATCCCCGAAAATCTTCCGGTAGGAGGAAGAAGAAAATACATCAGATCCGTAGCTCATCTTGGCTTGTAAGAAGAGAGAGCAGAGCAGCGGGCGCGTCTCCTTTTTATAGGGGGACCACCCCAATCACTAATTAATGCCGACTGGCAACATCCGGACTGCTTCCCTCCAGATGCGTCAGGTAGCCCTGTCAGTGAGCACGCCGCAATTGAATATTTCGCTAAATGTAATTTTGTGTTGGTCAGGAGTAGCTTATAAGGGTCTTTACAATAGTCCAGAGGTGCACAGCTGTTGAGCCGCTGCCACTTCTCTGTGTGCAGCCTCTGGAGTTCAGATGGAACTGTCCGTTTTGGCGCAGTGCTGATGCGTCAGTTCAAACACTGAGTTGCTTGCGGCACACTTCTGCACAATGGGCTGCTACCCTGGAAAAATAACTCAGAATACTTCTTCCTTGGCCTATCATCAAATGTTTGGTCCCATTATTATTCTTATTATTCATATCACAAGCCAGCAAGTGTATAATGCACACTGAATGAAGGCTGACTTTGTGGATCCAAAGGGCTGCTCTGCAAATTTACTTGTAGCCTACTTCGAAACAAAGTTTTTATTTTATTTTATTTTCAATACACATATCCTCTGAAATCATCCTCAGTATTGATACTGTGCCCACACAGTTAGCCAGTGGAACTGCTTCCCTGTTTTGTGGGCTTTTGCTATTTTTAAGCAATGGGGTCTTGGGGGAACTTGATATATTTTGTGCCCCTTTTCTTGCTGAATATTCTCCTTTAAATGAGGATGAGAATGAACGAAAATGGATGAACAGATGCTATAATGGGGCTTTGTGAGCGGCTGAGAAGGGCATGAACTCCCATTGGACCCTTTAGACTTTGTGCATCTGCTGACCTACATCAACAGAATATTAAAGGTGGATTTTCCCTTTATTCCCGTTATTTGTTCATGCAGTGGATTCTCTCTCTCTCTCTCTCTCTCTCTCTCTCTCTCTCTCTCTCTCTCTCTCTCCTTTTCCCAGTACTTAGAATTAAAAAAACAAAACAAACAC
>OMLB01014942.1:7456-20335 GCA_900302555.1 Myripristis jacobus
ATGTAATCACAGTAATTTATAATAAATCAGTAACCAAACCATATTATATTAATTTCTTTCCTTTTGCTGAAAACCAACACCACTGCTTCTCCTGTCATAGCTCATTGTATACTTAGTACCTAGCTTTTCTTCTTGTTGTTGCTAACACTTAGTACTTTTGTGTGACACCATTTTCCACAGAGAAAATCTGCCCTCGTAGGAGTTGAGCGACCATCAGCCCAATCATCCAACTTCAGCCTGTGTAATGCCATTAAGATGCGCTTTTCAGTCTTTCTCTCACATTATGCTTTTAGTCCCCCGTAATTGAAAACCGGGGAAGGGACTGTGGATTGGCCTCTGTGCATCCATCACAATTTGAGTCTTTTTTTTTAGACAAAACCTGGGGAAATGAGGACACTGGGGTCTGGCATTTTGAATACACACCTGTCTGGCCCACCACAGTGGCACCAACAGGGCCCAAAGCTTCACAGTCAATATCTCTGACACTGCTGGGTCACATTTGATTAACCTTTCGGGAGCGATGCATTTTTACAGTCTAGTGTTATCCAGTGTGACTGCCCCCCTCCTTTGGCTACCTGTCTGTGCCTATCTTCAAGTCGATGCTAGTCAGTTATTTTACGTGTCCTCGTGATGTCACTTCTCAGTCCTCCAGCTGGTGACTCAGAAATCGATCGCTGCCCGCCACCTTTAAGAATGTCTTGATCCATTAAACATGCAGCGAGAACGCCGGCAGTGATGGGAGAGGAGAGTGAGGAAAGATGGGAGAATCCTCAGTGCTTCTTATGTGGAAGTCTTTTTTTTTTTTTTTTTCTTTTAACATGATCACCTTATGAACCATGAACAAACTCAGGTGTGTGTGTGTCAGCCGTAGGGCAGAGATCCATATAGTGTATATGTTCATTTCCTCCTGCCAAAACCTTTCTGACACCAGCCGAAAATATACCTTTTAATTCAGCCAACTGAGCCAAGCATACTGAGATGTGAGTGCTGATGGGCCAGATACCTACTGAACTGCAAGCACAGTGGTAGCTGTTTAGTGAATAAACAGCCACTTGCAGGTAGACATCCAGACGCTGTCTACCTGATGCTTGCTTGGCCAAAACCTCCTGGCTCTAGCTTCATCTTGGCCTTGTCAGGATCCATTTTGCTTCTAAACTGAGACACATAGGCCCCACACTCTACAAGCACATGATCATGGTTGAGCAAGACCCCTGCTTGTCTGCCTAAAATCTATAATAGCACAGAGCACAATCTGTCAAACCTGCTGGAATAATTACATAATCTGAGCATGAACTGACCTGATCAAGTGGAGCCCGAGAGGGTTCGTGTTGAGACTTACAAGCTCTAGTGTTCAGAGACACATCTTCTCAAATGACTAATTTTTGAAGCATGAGTTTCAGGTTTTGCTGTGTATGTTGACCCCAAAAATGAAATGAAACAGAATGCTTTAAAAGCCTGCCCTCCCTCCCACAAACCCCCTCAATTAAAGATCATCTTCAGTGAAAAATGTAATTATTTGTCTATATGAGATGCTGTGCACATCTGCTGCTTACATGCCTCTCTGATAAAGTTAAACTATTTGCCCACAGTATTTATTCTTGAAATGCCATACCTAATATTAGGATGGATGTGTGTGAGCGTTCAGACAAACCAACTTATTCAGTCGGGATGTGGTGATTTTATATATAATATTTATTCAGAAAATGTTGTGACATCAAGATCACTTTTAAAGAGTGGAAAATCAAAGAGGCACTTCAAATTTTTGTATCACGATACATTAAAGTATAAGAAATGACAGTAATATCCTACAAATGTGCGACGTGTCAGGCGCTATACGTAAATTTGTTACCTGTTGTCTCGATCGCTCTCTCCTTGCATATCTTCCTCCACTTATGCCTCACATGGGCAGGAATAAGACATGAGGAGAGGAGAAAAGTAGAGGAATCACAGATGCAAAATAAGTAAATGCGAACCACCTTTTGTGTCTGTGTTTTGTGTGTTTTGCAGGTGCCAAGCAGGGTCGGGTTGCCGGTGTAATTGGAAACACCTGGGTCTGGTGTCCCTAGTATGAAAAGAGTGTGCCCAGCTCGTGCACTTCTCAGAGAGAGAGAGGGCTGGAGAGACTTTGTTCAACATAAATGCTTTCCTTACTACACACTTTTATTAATTTCTTTACACTACACATCACTGTTACACCACTCAATCCATACACAGATTCACTTTTACACATCACTGACATTTCATTTTTCAGTTGATTTCTGTTCATCTCAAACTAATTGTGTTGCTATGATTGTTCTTTTCTCCTCCCATTGTTTGCCATGGCCTAAAAGTCTGTGACACCAGAAGTCCCCAAACCTTAAGTAGCAATGTCTCCAACACGACTGGCCCCAGTTTGACGGACCTTGTGGAGATGATGTTGCTTTAAACTGAGGTCAAGCTTTTGCAAAATAAAGACTGATTGGCCAAATAATCTATCACCAACAGGCCAGAACGTCTCCAAGCTTTAGGCAGCAATGTCTAAGATAGCACACATCGCACACACACACACACACACACACACACACACGTATGTATGTATAGATATGTGTGTGTGTGTGTGTGTGTGTAGATTATATATATATACATATACATATATATGTACAGGGTGATTTAAATCAATTTCTGACTTGTTCAAACCTGAGTCTAAATGTTTAGTATCCCTGAGGATATGTCATCACTGGTAAGGAACATATACGCCCTCTCATCTCACAAATACTAGTCAGGAGCTCAGGCAGGGTTTCTCAACCCCGAGTTCTTGACTCTGAAAGATCTGACATCGTATCACCATGGCTACTCCCAAGAAAATATTTTCGTCTTTACTTTTTAACTGCATTCAGAGTAGATTTTCAGCACCAATCAACATGTAGCAACAGTAGTTGTGTAAACCTGTAACACTGAAGCGTATAGGTCTGTAGTCACGCATCACTAGTTATCAAAGGCTGCTTTCCCGTCTTCTCTCATGCAGGCTATATACATATCTCTAGAAATCAGTTTTCAGTACTTGGACAAAGTAAGCAAAGCACCTACTGTTGTGGCATCCATGTTTTCCCGACTTGGTGTAGCTCGAACACATGGAAGTCGCAAATGGCCTCATTCCATGCATTGCAGTTTTTGTGACTGCTTTCTGACTACCTAAAAGCCACACATCTACAGGCATACAGGAGTACACTTAATAGCATTCACCTCAGAACATTTGGTTGTAATTTAAATTGCATTAGAGGTAATGGTGGTATTAAATGAATATGGGTTCTCATTATGCAACTTCAATACAAATTTTGAAAAGGTATATTTGAGTTTCATAAGGTACACCCATCTTAGGAGCCTGTAATACTAGCATTTAATGGTTGCCAGTACTTTTTTACCCCCATTGGGTTTTGTATTTATGCAGATACAGTAACATAAGCTTAAGACAGCTTGCAAACAAGTTGTTATACTGAACCTAGAGCAGCTGTTGGAATAATTACATGTCATTATGTCGAGCACGTTAACTCACATTCTTGCTCTGCTCTGCTCCCTATCTCATTTTTGCTCGTGCTTCCATCAAACTTACACTCGCTGGTGACACAGCCATGACCCTCCGTTGAACAAAAAGTGTAAGCATCATAAGCCTTTGTTTGCGACAGAGCTTATTTTCTCACATTTTTGAAAACTCTAAGGGAAAAAAAAATCAATTGAAAAACTGCAAAGTTGGCTTATGAAAATACACTCTATAGAACACGCATGCCCACTTTTAATTGAAAGCCAGGTTCAAGCCTGTTCTCTGCAGGTTTGGAAAAAACATTCTGTGTTCTTTAAATAAGCTTCAACCCTGGATCTCTGGCTGACAAAGAAGAAAACAGCAGGAGAATACAGCCTTTAGAATGGCACCAACATGCAACTGTGCACACACATGTACAGAAACTTATCAGGAATACGCCTGTCCACCCACTCACACACACACACATGCAAACACGCACATGCACACCTACACCTTTGCAGCAGAATACAAATCAGGAGGTTAATTCTCCTATAGTTTGGAAATAACAGCTCTATTAATCTGACAGGTCACTCTATCAAATAGCAGGGCTGGTGTGTGTTCATTCATAAAAGTCTTGCTCAGGTCAGCTCTGGAGTCACAACAACATGATGCATTAATTACTAGTGTTTACCAGCAATGTCTACTTGCCTTTCACTCCGCTCTTTCCCTTAAATGGCTTGACATTAAAGACTTGGGGGGACAATGTTGGCACTTGCAACTGCAGTCTGCTCCTGGGAGAAAGGTTGAGTACTGCACACTGGCGGCAAATTGATGAAAATGTGGGAATTAGTTCATTAAATTGAGGGAACGAGGTATATGTCGTGGCCACAACTTAGTAAATCCAAGCATCAAATCCTGGCTTTTTTGCACTTTTCATTGCACTTTTTCGGGCTCTGTACGTTTGTATTTATCTTGTAAAAGCATCTTGTTACTCTGATCTGATGTATGCAACATAAATAAAAAGGTTATTATCCATATTGTCAGGTCCCTATTTCTCTACAAAGATAAATAAAGTTTGGGGTTTTATGACTGTTATTATATTGTTATTATCAGCACTGTTTGTACAGTATGTGATGCATTTCTTTATTCTTATTTTCTACATTTTCATTTTGAAATACATCGTTTTGTTTTCATACCAACAGATTGCAACATAGCCAGTTTCTACATACTACCCATACTACCCTACATACTACCTATTTAAAAACAACAAATGCTGTGGCAAAGCAAAGTGAAATATTATTTTAAGCCCAACAAAAACAGTCAAGAATTAATGTGATCTTATTTTTCAGTGATCACAAACACTAATTTTTAAGCAAATGAGAGCGTGGATGTACTCATATTTGCACATTCATCATAGTAGTAATCATCAAATACAGTAATATTTGTCCTGCGAATTTTTTGCCCTTACATTTGTGATAAAGGTAAATTAAAGTATTCAAATTCATTCAAATCATTACCTCATCTGAAATGAATGTATTTGTCTGCGGATCATGAAAGAGAATATTTGATTACATATACCAGAAGTGAATCGGAGATGATATTTTAGTCTTGTGAGCAGAGGGAAAATAGTTTCGATCCATGCCTGGCAGCGACGTATGCATTTGAACCATAATGTCCTCTAGCAATGCAGGGACACATGGGTTTCAGCTGTCCGGGGAGGCGAAACATGCCGGAAGGAGCTGCACCATCAATCAGCACATAATCTGAGAAGGCACATTGTCAATGACAAACTAGAAATAAACAAGACAGCCAGGAGAATACAGCAAATATGCCTCAATAACTTGACCAACAGTAGGGCTGCGTGATGAATCTGCTCAGATGAATTTCCACCAACCGCAGTACAAATCGCATATTAGTAGACTCTATCAGTGGAGAAGGCAGTTAGTATCCAAGTAATTGTGACGGGATAGACACGCGAGAGACAGAAATAGAGAGGTAGAGAGGTCAGAGGGACGGAGGAAATGAAAAAATTAAGCTAAACTAACCTGGGGGGACATGCGACCTTCAGCACTTCTATTTAAATCAGACAGCAGCTGGTGTTGTTTTAGTCATTACTGTGGCACTGGGAACATGCCTGCCATTCACTGCTGTGTGTGATGGCTCTGTAGGTGTGGGTGTGCATACAGTATTCCTATAATAATGTGCCTTTGACATAATCTCACACATTTTGCAAAATGGGTTCAAACCCATTACAAAAGCATCATGTGACAATGGACACAAAATGTTGTTTTTATGTTTGCAACGTTAAGGTGTGCTGACAGATTAGCTGGAGCCCAACCTCACAGTTAGTTTGAGTAGTGAGCAACTTCCCCCACTCTGCTGCAGCTTCCTGGTAGCCTCAGACACAGTTTTTCAGCCTTTTGAAAACCATTATGAATGCGTTTCTATTTGATTTTTCATCAACTGTGTATTTATTCAGAGCAACAACTGTTCATTGCAGTGTATGGAACTACTTTATGCAATGGCTGCAGTGCACCTCAAACATTGGTAAACTTCCACAGAGCACCACAGAGAGCAGTTCTGAAAGTTGTGGGCAGAAAGAACAGTTTGCAACCGTTTTTTTTTTTTCCACCGGGCAATTGCGAGACATGTTTGACAGTACTGTGAGTTATCCCATCTTAAAAAAGGACATTTATCATGGTTTCTGAGAGGCTGAAAATCATTGCTTTTGGACTGTGCTCACGGCTAGCGGGGAGCTGCAGCAGAGTGGTGGGCTAACTGTTTTGAGAATCAACATTTTACTACGGAGTTAAGAGGTGCTGAAATTCTCCTTTAAGCTAAGACCAGTGAAACATCTCTGGCAAAGATTAATATTAAGGTTTTGGTTATATAGGAAATTAATAGGAATGCACAATAATATCAATACGTATTTTGTAAGTTATGTAAAATTTTGAAAAGCATTATATTTTCTGTCTGAATCTGTCAGTGGGCAATCACAGTGCGACTAGGCATAATGAAATGTTACTTCCACTAGAGAAGAGACTTGATGTTCTCTGCAATTGAGTGGAAAAAAAGATGTGCCTATATTGGTATCGGCATCAGCAATTGGTGAAATAGGTGGAACATTTCGGCATAACAGATAGTGGCAAAAAATCCAATATCGTGCATCCTTAGTCATCAAGACAAAACAAAACCAAAAATGAAAAAAGAAAGAATGAAAACTTTATTCCCAATGGTAATCTTGTTATGAATTGGGAAATCCATCCAGGACAAAGCATTATGTACACATCAAGCTCATTTCACAACATTTTGTTACACCAGGCTGGTAAGTGCATACCTCTATTTGTGTGCATCCTTTGTCATGCGTGCATATCAGGCAAGCAATCATTGGCATCGTAGTATTCATTTTTTTTTAAACCGTCACAGCGAGGTTTTCAGTAAAAAAGAGATTTGAATGTTGGAATGAAGATACATACTTAATCAAGTGATTTGTATTGCTACAACATTTATTTTTACAGCAGCTACCTGGAGAGGGAGAGTTTTGCACATAAGTACTCAGATCTGGAAGCTGCCCAGTAGACCCAGTCTCAGACCGCTGGCCACTGAGCAGCTCTGCGGAAGTGGGGATTAAATGTCTTGCATGAATGCACACTGATATTGCAGAAGTTGTACAGAAAGTGTGAGAGGTTCTTGTCCAATTTTCCCCCTCAGCTTTTCCCAGCTGGAAAAAAACTGAACCCGTGACCTTCCCATCCTAAAATCACTTGCCTGGACTTACTGCTGCTACTCATTATCAGTCTGGTATCGATCCCTATTTAACAGGTTATCAAGGCAAACTGGATTCAGTAGACTAGGTCCACAAAGATAGTGGCTTTATGGAATATTGCACTGCGAGCAGGTCCATAAAGCCACCATGTTTGTGTAACTACAGTATCCACAGTGCAATATTTTCTCCACTTCACTTTGACCGACAAAAGTGGATGTTAACATTTAGATGTACTCACGCATGGAATGAGTACAGAAGAAAGTACAAGGGTCAACAAGAGGGCGGCTATCTTTGCACACCGGGCCGACTGTATCCTCAGAAGAAAAAGTGCAAATTGAGATATAGATAAAATTATGTGCTTTCAGTGTAGTCACAGCTGGTGATAGACAGCTTGGATTTATTAAAACAGGGTTTCATTTCACCTCACTGATATAATGACCGATGTTTTTTGGTATGAATAAGCAGTGTTCCCTCTTGTCTGCCAGCTAAGAAAATCACCAGGAGAGATCAAACAAATTGCTCAATACTTCGCTTCCCAGTTGGCTGAGCTAATACCTCACAGTTTTGGTTGGTATTCATTCATAAATTCATGATTCATAATCAATTTCTGTCCCTAATGAGTACTGTGTACCTACATAACCTCTCTCCACCACCAGCTGGGGTGCCTAAGACTAATCTAACAGCAGCTGGCTTTGTCATTAAACAGTGAAATCATCAAATACCTGTTCAGACAGTATCTCCAAGTGATTTAAGCCTCTAAAAGTTGGAGACATCCTTGGGCAGAGAGCCCCCTCTCTCTTATTTGGAAGTGCCGTTGGCAGCGATGCTTGAATCTGGCAGCGATGATGTTAACCTTCCTGAAACTGAGCACACTGAGAAGTCTTTTCCTGACACCGTCTTTGAAACAAGCTCATTTATGTTACAATAATTGTGGCACAACCTTGCAGGACAGGAGCAAAGTGACTTTCTAACAGCCCCTCTCTTCCCATCCTGCACTATATATGGCACTCAGTTATTTAAATATGTTTTTTGCACTTTTGGATTATCTGATACTTGACAGTCAAGAGTATGATGATTGCATTGCATTGCATTGATTGTAAATTGTGCTGATTCAGCTGCTATAAATCTGCTAAAAGAACTCAATACAAAGAATTGCTCTTGAGTTGATGAGATATGCTGATGTGACTTGAATCAAATCTTTTTTATTAAAAAAAAAAATCACAATCATGTAATTATGTTGCCTGATTTTTCCACATCTCAGAAGAAAATGTATACTCATTTCTTGTAGGGATTTACTTAATATAAATATAGTTAGGCTGTCTCCTAACTTATGGTTATGGCTTTCTAGTCAGTGACGTTTCATCATATGGCTGAATTTACAGAGGCAAAAAAGCAGCCGTGTATGTGATAATATGAGGCCAAGCATTACAGTTTTATTTTTTCATTATTTGTTATCATATTATTGTCACATTTAGACAAAAGTGCCGTACAAACATGATTTTTAAGCCCATGAAGATGAATTCTAGCAGTGATTTCTCTATTCCCACAGCAGCGGTGCACAGTTCTGTCAGGAGTCGGTGCTAACTTTAACACAGCGCAGCATGAGGAGTGTTGCCACAACTACCGTGGAGCAGATGGTGTTTTTCTTCACAAATTGTCACAAACTGGAGGATGAGACAACGGCAATACTGGAGGCAGAAGTAAAGAGAGGTTTAAAAAAGACACTTAAATAGAACTTGATTTTGACCTCTATTCTGACATTGTCTCATTATCTGAACTCAATTTTTTTTTTATATACCACTACAGAGCTCTCTAGTTTTTTTGTTGTTGTTGTTTTTTTGTTTTTTTTTTGCTTGACAGATGGTCTTCACATTCAAATTGATACTGCTTTTTACATTTTTTATGTTGTTATTATTATTATTATTGTTATTATTTTTTTATATATATATTTATATTTATTTAACTTTTATTTAACCAGGAGAGTCACAATTACACATTTCTTTGAAGGGAGACCTGGCAGCAGCATGAATCAAAAATATTTGGGACAGAAACGGTAAGAAATGTCCTTTATTGCCTTTTGTATAATTGGCTTATATATCAAGGTGCACCAGTGTCATTTTATTGGCTGTTTAATTTTATCCGCTAACTAATAACAATACCATATATAAAATGGATGTACCTTTTGCTCTAATTTGTTGCATTCTTCTAAGCATTCATCTAAGTATTTAAAAGTATCTTTGTATTTGTTTACATCAGGCCTCAATTTGCCCCTTGTGAAGCTATTGAAACCAACCATGTCAATAAACCATAGCCACTTCTGTCTCTCTTATTGGAATTAGTTTCAGTTATGGCCTTTCATACAGGAACCACACAACACAGAGACTCCATGCTGATGAGTTGGCTATCGGCAGGTGTACATAGCAGATAGGGGATAAAGAAAAAGAGGCCACATGATGATAGAATCACCCCTGTTTTGCTTAGAAGCCATCTTTTAATCCTGCTCCATAAAAAGCGGCGGGCTGAAATCAGAGACATTGATTATTTGCACGTTCCTGACAGACACTCAGCAGTGTTTCTGTACCTAAAGCACCTGTATCCTGTGCTATCAAGACGAGGCAGCTTATCGAGAACAGGTACACCTTCAGAACTTCCTGGGATTGATATAAACATGAAGTTCCATTGATTTTCTCTCTCCTCATACCGAGGAGAATGGGCAAGCAGGCATGTGATCGCTTCAAAAAAGAAGCTGAACACATCACAGATAGAGCCCCTACAAATCTCCTCATATCAAATACAGCCAAGCAACTGTTGTTGGACTTGTTGAATTTTCTTAGCAGTGTCACTTTAGATTACGACTTTGTTGTCTTAAGTTCTCAAAGAGGCGTTTAACACTCAGTTTCTGTGTGTGTGTGTGTGTGTGTGTGTATGCATGTGAATATCTATGTATGTGTTTGCAAAATATGTGTGCACATAAAGGCATGAGGGACAAACAAGAAGTTGCATTTTCTGTTGCAGTGCAGATTCCTGAAACTGCAGTCATGAGGAAAACAGTACTAAACTCATACTAAACTCCTTCCACAGTGTCTTTCTTTGGTTTTCTCTCACTAACCATTCCAGGAGTTACACGATTATTGATGCATCTCGATCAAATCTCTCATTTCCTATGTCAATCTCCGGTGCATGCTCCCCAATTAAGCTAAGATCACACACGCACATGCACACAGCGGCGAGATATGAGGAAAAAGACATTAAATGCTGACACTCTATGGCAATATTTCCTTCACTGCTTCGTTTGTTAAGAGCTATTATTCTAAATGTGGTGAGAGTGCTTTGCACCAACCAGAATGATGTTAAAGGCATTTTATCCATGTGGAAGGAAGACACATTAACCTTAAACTGATATTTAAATGTCAGGAAAGAATGTGTGCGTGAGTGTGTGTCTGTGTGTGTACTATGGGTATACACCGAATGTAATTCAATAGAGGCCTACCCTTTCGAGATGCATATTATATCAGATTATGCAGTCGGGAGATGACTGATTGCCAAGGCCAATGTTTTCATCAATTAGACTCAATTACCAAACGGCTCCAGTTGCACACTGCCTCAGCCTTCTCAATTATTCAGGAATGCTGCATTCCAAAAGCTGAAGTCACAATTTTTCACCCTCCAAACAAGCTTGTTTTGTAAGACAGTGTGTTTGTGTGGAGAGAGAGAGAGAGAGAGAGAGAGAGAGACTATGACGGGTGAACACAGATGTTTCTCTGCTGCAGGTGTGTACAGATGTTTGTGTTTTTATGCTGACAGAAGTACAAGCACACTGCTGCCTCCTGCATTTGAGAAACATGATCTAAACTTGGCTTAAGATCATGTTTTAAACTCTACAACTTCAGAGGTGGTGCTTGTATTTTATTATGTTACAACCACTGCAGCTCCTTTACCCGCCCTCAGTGAAGAGTCACTGTCGCAGTGGTACAAAGAAATTCTTTTATTCATCCATTCCTTTATTTCCACTAATCATATTGTAATAGTGAACGTCATATTCATCCTGCCTATGCAAATTTGCTCTTTCTCCAAAGTTTATAGACTGATAAGGGTTTAGGCGAATTGAACTTTAGAGACTGTCAAGGATGAGGATGTCTGTTTTTCTGGCACAAACTCAGACAGTCGTCTTTGTCGACACTTTGCAGTGACGTCTCGTCTCCTAGCAGACCACTGGGCAATTAGCACAAGTAATGGCTACATATGTGACAAATGGAGTACAGAAAGATAGAAACCATTGTTGTGCTGTCAGTGTAGGTCAGGCCAGTCATGGTTAATTTACAGCCCTGCTTTGCCGCTGTTATGCCATAACGTCCTACGCTGGTGTGAGTATAGTTCTGTGGACGGCAGTGTCAAGATTTCATTACATCTGTACTAATGAAGTTCAGATAAATACAGAGGCAATACTGCAAACATTTTCTGAAACAGAGAGTTCCCTGTCAGGCACCGGGCTCCAAAAGGCAGCCCACATGTGGTCATGCTAAACAGCACCACCATCGGGACACATGGGGAACTTGCTGTATGTGGTGAGACAGTCGTAGCGCAGGAGACCCAGGAATAAACAGGACTTGATCTGTTGATTGTGAGAGTTTAACGATGCATCACGGAGAGCACGGACAGAGTCTCAGTGGATATTGTCTCATGTCTGTTTTCAAAGTAACAACTGTGAGTGTCTCAACTATATACTAGTGGTGTTTCTCAACCTTTTTGGTGTCAAAGCCCGCCAAAGACATGTATTTGATAAGAAGTAGTCTTAGGGATCTACATCTAATAAGATTTAGTTATTCCATAACTGTCTATACTGCAGATTGGCAGAGTAACAGTGAAGAAGATGAAGCCTATGAAATGCAAAGTCCTTCTTATACGTTTTTTTTCTCATTGGGCTAACTTCTAGTCAATTAAATTATACTGAAGTTAAAATATTTCCCATTTTCAGCTGGAAGTCTTGAAGGCACAGCTTTCCCTTGAGCCATAACTCTCTACCCCTGCACTGCATATTTGAAGTATGCCAGGCTAACATCGAGACAGCCCATCTGGATGCAAATACATTGTGATCACCACAGCTGGTAACCGAGCTCTTCAGACAGCCCCACATCTGCTCAACACTATGACCCCTACAAGAACTCACATTATTATGTTCAATTGTCCAACTATCAAATCTAATGTAACATTGCTTACATTTTAAAGCAGCAATATGGCAGGCATCACATCACCTGCAGTTGCAGGAGTTTGGCTGAAATGTTCTGAGAAGCTTATATCTTCACTGTCAAGTCATGTGCCCCATGAACTTGGATGCCACTAATGGCTGCTTACAGCTACATTTATTATCAGCATTATTGTTGCTGTTGCTGTTGCTGTTGTTGTTGTTATTGCGATGATTGATGTTTCCTGTGTGTGGGCTAAAGGCCAAAGTCTTCAGAGGACTACTTGGTCAGCGTGATGGCTTGTTACAGCTCAGACAGTAGACTGTGTGTGTGTGTGTGTGTGTGTGTGTGTGTGTGTGTGTGTGTGTGTGTGTGTGTGTGTGTGTGTGTGTGTGTGTGTGTGTGTGTGTGTGTGTGTGTGTGTGTGTGTGGTC
>OMLB01014943.1:0-19328 GCA_900302555.1 Myripristis jacobus
GTCAGTGCTTCAAATGGCTGGAAGTCAGCTGGGTGTGTACCAAACATGCCAGCATGCCAACTAAAGAAACCACAGAAAGACTGTTAAATTCAATCTTATAGTGGTAACAATAAGCTGCATATTTTTTCTGAAGTTTATGATGTTATTTTGATATTTTTTTGAGTTACTGAGATAAAAGTGAATACTCATGTCAAAGACCTAGCAGGGGTCTAGCAATGAAGAAGCAAAACAAGACAGCATACAGAGGACAAGGATAACGGAGGTTGCAATGTGGGGTGTTAATGCGGGATGCACCTTCAATATGTATGCTGTAATTATTTTTTACTTGCATTCCCACATTTCCACTCAATACATTATATTTTCGGAATTTGCACAGTTCTCATTTGTATTCTGTTTTAGCTTGTATAATACTTTCATTTCCTGCTGCAAGCATTAATTTTCACAGAGATAACTAAGATTATTTCAGTTCTTTTATTGGTATTCTATTCAAAATGTCCTCAGTATTTCCAGTACACTCAGTGCTTTCAATCCATAAGAAATGACCATACGACTTTACGTCCGTCCCAGGCATTTCTCTGCATGTTATCACATCCGTCTGCACTGTCTCTTTCTACTGTCACCATAAAATGAAGCAAAAATGCCAATAAATATGTTCTCTTTTTTTCTTTAGGTGTTATCAGAGGAAGGTTTTGGAGAGATTACCACAGAGATTGCTGAAGCCAAGCCGTTCTACTATGCTGAGGACTATCACCAACAGTACCTCAGTAAAAACCCTGGTGGATACTGTGGTCTTGGAGGGACCGGAGTCTCCTGTCCAATAGGAATTAAGAATTAAGCCTAGATGGCCAAAGGGAGCTAAAAACCACTCACTCCCTGTCCAGTATGGATGCTGTGATAAAACAATTGGATTGCTTTAATACACATAATGCATACAAGTCTTGGATTTATAGTATATTTGCATTTTATTTTTGTGCAACTATTATGATTTATTAAAGATATTACATGTAGCAGCTGAAATAAAGCACTGTCAAAATAATAGTAATAGTAATATTCTCCATAATAGTACATGTAGCTCTCAGTAAAAGGTAACACAAAATATCAACCAGAAGGCACACAATGCAATTTCATTGTCTTATATACATGAAAAAAAGAAAATATAACTGATCAAAATAAGCATTTCTGCTATTATAATGACTATAGTGACTCCGGTTTTCAGATGTAAATGAAAATTAATTTTTGTTTTTTAGTTTTCTTCACAAAGTTTTGTTTTAAATAAGTTGCTTTGATACTGATACAGTGTGAATCTAAATTAAAAACTGATCTCATATCAGGGGTGCATCTACTTATGGGTTCTTACTGGTCAAAGCTTCTTTAATATACACATTATGGATGATACGAGGGGTGATTGATAAGTTGTGGCCTAAGTTAGAAAAAGTTTGGGTTTGTTAAACTGGAGTTATGATTTTAAAATCATCAACCATTGTGCAGTCATTCACTACCTTGGTTTCAAGGGCTCAAGAACTGTCTGATGAAATCTGATGAAATATCTGCCTATCTGCTTATATGTTAAGCACTTTGTGTTCCATTTCATGTAAATAAAGTTTATTATTATTGTTGTTATTATTATTGTTGTTGTTGTTGTTGTTGTTGCTGCTGTTAACCCCAAGGAGGTCCATGAGGCCAAACCAGGGGAGGACATTCCTTCAGGCAGCAGGTAGAGGGGTGGGCTGCGGAGCTCAAATGTGGCAGGGAGAGCCTGGAAAACGACCCCCGTCCAGGAGGGCCACATACCATCACCACACAGGGAGCCATTGGTAAGATTCATGACATCTTAACAGCAGTTTGATGAGTGTGACTTTGCCACCAAGCTGGGTGTCTTCCACGAACGTGTCCAGATGTCCAAGGTGTCAGCTCATTGCGTCCTGAGGCTCCTTTGGCCTGATCAAAAACAGGCTTGGCACTTCATGTCAATGGATAATGTTCCCAAGAGTTTTCTCTGTGATTCATGACCATGGATGAGACCTTGGTCCCTCACTTCCAACCAGAGATGAAAGAACAATGGAAGCAGTGAAACACCCAGGTTCTCAGGTTCTTGCCTCCCACCAGGAAAGCAAGACAGTGATGTCTGCAGGCAAGGTGATAGCCACCATTTTCTTGGATGCTGAAGGAACTCTGCCGGTGGACGACCTGGGAAAGAGCCATATTATCACCAGGGCTGACTACGCTGATCTCCTGAGACAGCAACGGAGGAAAATGAAGAAGATTCTACGTGGAAAGCTGACAGGAGGAGTGCTCTTCCACCAGGACAACGCTCCAGACCACATTTCCACTGTGGCTGTGGCTGTGATCCAGAAACGTGGATTTGCACACTAACCCTGTTCTCCTGATTTAGCACCCTCTGACTACTACCTCTTCCTGAAGATGAAAAAGGTGCTCGGTGGTCACTTTTTGCCTCAGATGATGACGTTGTTGTTGCTGTGGACTGCTACCTGGGGGCCCAAGATAGTGGCTTCTTTACAGAAGGGATTTGTATGCCCCATGACCATGGGACCAAGTGTGTTAATATTTCATTTTCTAAAAACCTGACTCCGTCTATCTGAGTTCACAAACTTTTCAGTCACCCCTCATACATATGCTGCACACAGAGTTTCTTTCTAAAAAACAAAAAAATCTGGAGAGATGAAGATGAATATATGGAGAAATTAAGAAAAAAATGACTTTGATCCAGTCACTCAGTATGCCAGTATGAATGTAAAACTCAAGTAATTGGCTACAAAAATATCAAAGAGCAAAATGGGTTTAATCATATCTGTGTTTAATATTGAGTGTTGAATTTCAGGTGAAATCTGTTCCTCAAGATCATTTAAAAACTCTTTGTGCGGATGAGTGTGTTTCAGATGACCTCCTTCCTATGATATTTGTCTAAAGCCTTGCCGTTGTCCCTGACTCACCTGAGTACAGTTTATCTGCACTTACATGTATGTTTTGATGGTGTAGCACACACACACACACACACACACACACATATACACACACACACACACACACACACCAGTGGGAGAGGGTTTCGGTGCCAGGCCCTCTGTAGCTTGGCTTCACCATTTCAGAGCTGAGGAGAAGGGAGAGATGAATGTCTTGCAGAATGGCCGACTGCCACCATGGATCTCTGCTGTATCGGATCACTTTCTGGATTCAGACCACAGGACCAGTGTTCCACCCATATGGGTTTCTGAAAGCCAATAATCACACTGATATTTTTGGATTGAAGCTGACAATAGCTGATACTTGGTGCCAATATTCTATTTTGTGTGGAATCCAGAGAAGAAGAATAGTGTGGGAGGGGCTTGGAGAAGGTGCTGAATCTCAGGTGGAGGGGATAGAAAAGCTGCTTGAGTCCAGGTTTTCCGTTCCATTCTGCAACGATTACCTACACAAGCTTTAAACTAAATACCGAACACTTCTACTTCCCCCTGGCACTCCAGTAGCAGCTGGCCAACAGACAGTACCAACCTCTAAAAATCTGCATTTAGATATATATTTTACTATTTTAAATTTTTGAGTTTTAAATATGCAATGCACTTAATAGTATGTGTAGAATATGAAAGGATATTATCTTTTCAAAAGTTTCGTCAACACTCAAAAACCACAGAACTGATAATTCACTGTGTAAAGCAAAAGTTTCCCTGAGAACTATTTTCCAGCTAGCAACCATTGCTCTGTGCCCAATTTTAAGTCATCAAAACACAACAATGCTGCTGCTCTTAGGAAAACTAATGTGGACAACTTTATTACGATGATAGAATACTGATGTGAAGAAAGTTTGAAGTCTCTGAAAATTCATTTCCATGTTGTAGTGGAATGAATGGAAACCAGTGGCTGGATAAAAGGGAGGAAAAATATGGCTGCTTACTTTGGGAAAAGATGAACAGAAAACAGAAATGTGTATATACATTTTGTAGATATTAGACTGAACATGCAGAATCACTGGTATGGTCGTTTAACCCTAACCCCATCACTGGAACATGTTTCTTCATGCAGTGTAGCAGGAAGTGCTTGGGTTTTATTAATTTCATTTAACCTTATGTAACCTGGATGGTCTCACTGAGATTTAAAATCTCTTTGTAGGAAGAGTGTTGTTCCCAAGAAGGCAGCAAAGTGACACATGGCCCATTGTCCTTTACTTAATTGCAGACCAAATTGCATTGACCAAAGCTGGGGGATTCATGGTAGAGCTTTTCATAAAACTAACCCTAACCCTTCGAAGTAAAACAGAAGGCAGACTGGTCAGAATTAGTGCCCTATTAACAGACTTGTACAGGAAGCCTCAGCTTTGGGACCTGGTTTTTCAGGGATATAATTTCCTCAGGGAAACCAGAATTCTTCTTCACTCAGCTTGAAAATACCTGCCAGAAACACAAATCCAACTAGAAATGCCAAGAATGGTTGTTTATCCCTTCCCAAACTCAACACAAATCAACTAAAAGACACTGTTCTTTATAACTTCTCTTGAGTGGAACTTGCTACCAACTCCAATTAAACACATAACAAGGCAAGATTTAAACTGCAGGCGAGACATACAGTATGCTTTGGAAACACGTGGCTTTTTCTTAGGGAAGGAACAGAGTGGAAAGAAGTAAGGTCCATTTTATTTTTCTTCTTCATTTTTTCAGTGGTCTGGCCCTTAGGAATTCCTACCTGATCTTTGTAATGGATATCATTTCTGTTTTTTCTTTAGATTTTTTAAGATGTGATTCCTATACCTAGATCTGTTGTACTTACCCTTCTTTTTGTCTATATTCTTTGATTCAGCACCTAAGCGTGACATGTGGTTTTAATGTTTTATATTTGTCTGTTAAGGAGGATTAGCAACTGCATCTGCAGAAGCTATTGGGATCCATTCAATACATAGTAAACGACAGATAGATAGATAGATAGATAGATAGATAGATAGATAGATAGATAGATAGATAGATAGATAACTTAACAAATGAAACATTAGTAACACAGTATATAAATATATCCTCATTATAATCTGTGCCTTCACACAGACTCTCAGTTGCTCACTTTCTCACTCTGTCACTGTTTAGCGAATATGATTATTCTGCCACCTTGTGGCAGTTCCACAGCATGACAAGGGTCATTTAGCCAACACACTGACCAGTTCTAAACCTTTTCAAACTTTAAAAACCAGGCATTGTAATTGCACTACCAGTTGTACTGTAGTAACAGCAGAAGCAGCAATAGTGTAGTAAGACACATTTCATACACAGCATGTGCTTTACATAAAACAGCTGTAATTGTATTCAATAGTGTAAAAGAAAAAGAAAAATCATGAAAGGCTTAACACAACCATTTAAAAGTAGTGCAGTCCATAAAAAGCACGATGGCTAAAAAGTCATAAAAGCATAACAAAGACAGTGACATACACTGAATGTGAAAAGTAAGTTAAATCAGAAAGATTAGAGGACATTTAAGACTGCAACTCGTGAGCAGAGCAGAACATTAAGTTTTTGAGTCTGGATTTAAGAGGGGCCAACGCTGTGGTATGTCTGTGATCTTCAGGGAGTTTATTCCAGGTTGGCTATATGCAGCAGAATAACCAAATGATGCTTCACTATGTTTAGCTCTGACTCAGAACAGGAACTAGACCTGTCCCAGATGGCATGCAGGTTCTTGGGGCTTCCTATGGCGTCAGCAGGCCAAAATATATTCTGGTTCCATGCCACGAAACTGCTTTATAGACTGGGGCTGACACAATGTCAGATTTTCACTTACCAATTATTGCAACCAAAATTTCTGTGATAATGATCAGAATTACTCAGAATTAATCTTCAGCCAGTTCACTTGTCCAAAATATCAATGAATGTGCCAGGAAAGATCTAAAAGCTGCCAGTCAGTCAGCAGCCCCCTCACTATTCCTCCATTCTCCACACTCTAGGCTTATATTAGCATGATACCCCTCTGGTTACCAATTAATTTAATATGTCAATATCGAATCATAACTGATTCAAGGCCCAATTAGCAAAGCTAAGGCTGGCCTGATGCATAAGTGAACTAAGGGCCTCCTTAAGGCCCTATAGCCACCAGAGGGCCCTCCAACGGTATATGAAATGTTAAAATTAAAGGGGTTAACTTGCTTACAGTAAATCCATTGTCTGCTGGTTTATTCATTACACCGCATTCAGTATGCCACTAAGTACTGTATCACTTTGAATATCAAAGTGCAAATTAACAACAGACACTCTTGTGAGTTTGCTACCTTTTAAGTTTAAGTCAAATTCAAATCAATGTCAAGTCAAATCAGGGCCCCAGAAAGGGTTGGGCCAACCTTAGCAATCTGGCTGACAAGTTATGAATTGTCAATGCACTCAGCTGAACAAAATACAAAGTTGGTGTGCTACTGATAAAATTTACTCTTTGTACGTTGGCAAAACTATTGTAGGTGGTGACTGTGGAGGTGGCGTCTCTCAAGAGGAAGCTGCTGTCTTTGTCCTGGAGGAGCAGAGTCATAAGGCTTACACAGTCTTACACTGTCAACACAGATGATGTCATGTTTTTGGAGAAAATGAAATCTTCCTCAGTATGTTTCCTGTGTGTAATGATGTGGATTTACAGGTTTGTTGGAGAACTGCCAATTATCCCTGGATATGTGGATATTGTCACGTCTGCACATCCATATGCACAGTTACAGCGAACTTTGTTGCACAATCAAACCAACATCATTATTGTGTCAGTTGCCTGTGGTGATTAAAAACGTTGCATTCTGTTTGTCATAGTTGGGACTATTGGACAAAATAGGACAGAATAATAACTCTGGAAGACTTTGACATTCACTTCTGTCAGCCTGATATGCATGGGTTTTCTATTTCTAGTAGAACCCTTTAACCTGGTTCAAAATGTAAAGAACGCCACACATCTGAAGGGACACACACCTGAATTGCTTTAATATCGGTAGTCCAACCCTCACTGGTGTATGTTTTTCTGTGTTATATGGTGAGGGTTGGAGGGAATGGGCCGTCCTCGGGAAGTTCAGTGATGTGGAGTGGAGACAGAGGCCTTCCAAAGGAGTCATGTGAACGGCTGTATCCCACGTGTCCACAAGATGTCACTGTAGTTCCCTGATCCTGGTGATAAGTGGCAGCACTGGATTGTCTTCGAGGCTGTGCAGAATGCTGAGGTATTGACAACTACAAACAGATGTTACATAGACAGATGAACCAGATATTTATAACTCTGGTAATGGTTAATACTTGGGTTGTAAACCATCTATAAATATTATTTGGATGGACATTGTAAAGTTGCAACAGATATTCATAATGCATGGTAAATGGTTCATAAATAAAAGTGAGTAGTGCATCTGTAAACTTAATTAATCTGTTGAACTTTCACCTCTCAGAGTCACTGCTTGCAGCTATATTAACTAATTATTATAAGCAATAGCTGCAACTTTTTAATAATCCAAATGATGTTTATAGATGGTTTACATGGTTTACATTATACATGGTTTACATTAGCAAAGTGTTACAAATATCTGCTCCATCAATCAAAGTAATGTTTGTAGATGTTTTACAAATGGTTTCTTAGAGGCTTGCAAATCCTTTAGTATCATTAACAAAAGCTTAATATCGTATATAAAATGTTATGATGTGTGAAACAATAAACTGTTAATAAATATTTTATTATATAGTAAGTCAACATTAATTATAATTTCATTGTTTGTTAAGTGTAAAATAAGTATTAATTAAAATCTAGTTCATTAACAATTTAGTATTTATTAATGATAGGTACCCCTGCTTTACAAGCATATCAGAGTGCAACCTACATTTTTGATTTGTGATTACAAAATTAACAATAATAACAGAACAGTTCAGTGAAATAAATGTGATTATCAATGAGGATACGACTGATCAGTGCGCCATCTGGTGTTGTGAAGGAGAACTGCAGGTATGGCTAGGAGATGGGCCAGACAGAATAATGATGGAAAAAGGCACAGAGGGGCAACAAAGGCGTTTCAGCGTTTTTCCAAATTTAATTTCACATGTCCTGCAATGCTAATATGTAAAGACAGAATATTTTTAAAAAACACAGGAAGGTAGATGCTGTCTTTAATGACGTCAGGGCTAACAAAGATATCTGTATCATTGTGACGTGTCAGTACGTTATTTTGCACAGCTGACTGTGTTTGTGCTCAATAACACCCTGCCTGGTGTTAAATCAGCTGATGTAGACAGACCGCCAACACGTCCAATCAGAGTAGCCCAAGAAACATAGGCATCTGTGGAAGCTGCAGTCTTGTATTCTGTGATTGCTGCATTGGTGTGAACTCACATGTATATTTTTGGGGAACGGCACAGAATATCTGCATCTATGCAAAGAGCTGGTCTGAAGTGATGGGAGGTAACAGGGTGTTTTTGAATACCAAGATTTTACTGCATTACCCAGTAGAGATCAACCGATTATCAAGGCTGATTTTCAGAATTCTTCAAAAATCAATATAGTAATGTTGATTTACATGGCTGCCGATATGAAAACCTCTCAGGCGTCACCTATCTGCCTGACATACTTGCCTTAAGGACAGAAGGGTCACAATATTTGTTTCAGTTTTGGTGGAATTAAAGGCTTGTGGAAGGCCTTTCAGCAATGCCATGGTGAACGCAGGGGTGTTAATTCCTGCCTGTGTCAATAGTGATTGAATTATTACTTTCCATTTGATCTGCACTGGCCCAAAAGATTCAGATGGTACTTATAGCCATATACCAAAGGTGTATGGGATACTGTATGGGATATGCATTATGAATGAGCATTAGAGCTATTTAGTAATTGAAATATCATCAAAATTGCAGTATGGTCAAGAGTAATATCCAGATCACAGGAGCTGGATTTTTTGACAAAATTTCAAATGTGTGACAAAACTTTGTATATAAAGTATTATGGTGCTACAGAGACACCCTGACCTACAAATAGTATTTTCCATGTTGGTTTGGTACGCCCAGCAAAAAAACACATTGTCATTATTTCAGTAGCTTTTTCAGAGAAATTGTAATGCAAAAAGTATCATAAATCATGAATCACATTGCAATGCCTGAAAAAGGAATCACAGTACATATGTATTTTTCCCCCTATTGTTCAACCCTAGAGAATATGATACAAGGTACTACGTGCAACTTTTCTCCTTGAAA
This sequence comes from Myripristis jacobus, assembly GCA_900302555.1. Lineage (NCBI taxonomy): Eukaryota > Metazoa > Chordata > Actinopteri > Holocentriformes > Holocentridae > Myripristis > Myripristis jacobus. The sequence goes on from OMLB01014943.1 coordinate 9,180, forward strand.
CAGGAAGTGTGGTTGCCTCCTCCCTATCAGATAGTGGAGTTCCTGCCTCAGCACTTGTCAGTCATCTTGATGAGCTGTCTCCTCGCCTGAGGCTCAACTACCTGGTGACTGTGAGGTCGCCGCAGGCTGAGAAAGCACACACAAACACAACAAATCTCTGCTCATGTTCACTGGGTTTATCAAAAGTTTTGCTTTGCTGTTCTTTTCCTTCCTGTTTTCCCCCACGTTCAAGCCACGGCACAGCTGCCCAAAACATCTCTGGAAAGCTGGTTTTAGGAGAGTCCTCGAGTTAGCTGTGTCTTGTCTAACAGAGGAATTAAAGTTACAAGTATGACTGTTTTTTATGCTGAAAAATATATATATTTCAAATCATGTTATGCAGGACAAGGCTCTTCCTCTCATTGTTACTGAGTGCTGGATGCTGGCTGGATGCTCCAAATGCTAACTGTTAGCCCCCTGCAATTGAGGTGGACAGCTAACGTTGTAAAAAATAAACACCTTAATCCACTCAAAATGATTAATAAACAAAGTTTGAGTTTGTTGTTAGCTGGGGAGAAGTCTAGTCAATGGCAGGAGGCTCACAGTTAGCATTTCTTACAATGAGAGGAAAATAGCACCACCACTGTCCTACATACCAGCTGAGTGAAGCAAATAAGTGAAATTGAATCAAATTGTTCAAAATGGTGAAATATTCCTTTAATCTTGGCAAACCTGTATGGGACCATTAGAAGAGACCAAGCAGGGTGAAGAACAAATGCAAAGCATTTTAGTTTGCTGTCCACTGTCCATGCCAATAACGGCCATTTTGGGGTCATTTTTGATGGTAAGACACACAACTCACTGTTGGACTGTCTCAGGTTACCTCGTATAGTGTCAACTGCAGCCTAATATGTGGCTCAACAAGCCTTAATGTCTAATATGTGGTTTGTCATGTTGGAACCCGTTTTCAACAGCAGAAATCACACATCATACCATCATACCACACATCTTATCATGCGCATCAAAGAGGCAGAAAGCTGAGGCTTGACTTGAACCTTACATGAGTCACAGTAAGGGTTAAAGTGACCGTGGTTTCCGGTGTAAATGCAGCCGCAGAGAAAACAATCAGGCAGGCCGACTCAGCGAGTGAGATAGGAGGTGTGAAGGTGCAGGGTTGAGTAATGTTGGGAAACAGTGGTTGAGTTGCATTATGTTGGAGGACAAACCACACTCACGACAGGTCCGACTGGTTCGTGCTATTGATGAACTGATGAACATTCAAGCCCGACACACACACACACACACACACACACACACACACACACACACACACACTGATAGTTTCATCTTGAGTGTTGCATGACACGCATGTAAGCAATGTAAGGGTAGATGTTCAGCAGGATAGTAAATAGTGATCCAAGTGCTGCCACATTCCACAAGTGTGTGTTTGTGTACATGTTTGTGTGTGTGTTGTTTTCCTTCTTTCTGATGTGAAAAGGTGCAAATTAGCAAGAAATTAGATGAAAATTAGAGGGAAATTAGTCAAAAGTACAAGAAACTACATGAACTACATGAAAATTTGATTTTTTTTAAGTGATGAAAATAATAATAAGAAGAATAAGAATAAGAATAAGAATAATACAGACAAAATGATTGGAAACTTGACATAAAATAAACAACATAAAATAAAAATTTAATAAGCTCAGAAAATTACAACAGAAATACTGAAATTGTCATACATACGTAAAAAAAATTAAATGACATGAAAAATGACCACACAATAAAAAATACAAGAAATTTACCAACAAACATTCCCTCCAAAAATTCAAACTAAAAAGAATTAAAAACACTAAAGTGGATTTACAAATGTATGCAGTGTTTTGATGGTGATTTTCTTGTAATGTAATTTCAGGTTAATGATTATAAATATAGTTTTCTGGCAATTTATTTAGCCAATTTTATTATAATTATTACTTAGTTTAAAAAAAACTTTATGGCATGCTATTCTTATGCTCTTAATTTTCAAATGATTGTCATTTTGAATTTTAAATATAGAATTTTTTGAAAGAAATCAAGTGAATTTTCTCAGGGTATACATCAAAGCGACACAAGCCTTTTGATTTGTTGTTATGTAAAGATGAAGGACCTGCTCCTCCACATTCCATGCCATCACCGTAGGCATAATGGCTGCAGCTCTGCGCAGCAGTTTGGTTTTATGAGGGAACCACCAGAACATTTCACCAATCAAACAGCACAGCCATGTTCCCTCCCCCAGCAGCTCGTGCTGTATGGAAAGTATCACATGTGCATATACATAAGCTGTCTCTGCTTATATATCAGTTGTTCTATAATCTGTAATTTGTAGTAGACATAATGCCATTACAATATTCAGTTAAATTATTTACAGTGGAATGCACATATAGTGATCACACTTCACAGTCACCAACCACTTATGGTGATCAAAAAGCTTTGGACAGAATCATTCCTAAAAAATGCTATTTAAATATTGCACTCGTAATCAAGCAGTCTGCTTATTGTGCTCATTATGGGTCTTTTCACAAATGACAATATCCACTCAGTGGCTGCTTCATCAGGCCCAGCTGGCAATCTAATGCAGTTCAGTGTAACAGCTCTGCCATGACTTCTACCTTTAAGAAAGTTTATAATGTTCAGTTTTTGTTGACATTGTGGAGAATTTGTCAGTTTAATTCTATGTTTAGTACTGAGGTTGTAGTTTGCAGTGGTCTGCTACTGGGCTACAATATATTGAGGTGTTTTTTTTGTCCTCCCTATTTATGTCCATAAGAGGGGAAAAAATATTTGAAACAGCTCTCAGTAAAATACAGTCCAGTCCAACAGCAGCACTAACTATGAGCTCAATACCAAACATAGAAGTGAATGAACACCTCTATCACTGTGACAACAAGAAAAGCTGAGCATTATAGACACCAGGAAAGGAAACTTTATGGCACAACAGTTTGATTGGATTATATTGTAAGGTAATTCTACTTTATTTATTTATTTATTTTAGAAATGCACTCCTCAAACCGGTGTAGCACCGCTTAGTATTTGTGTTACTTACATGACAGTATTTGTTAACAGCACAACATGCCACTCCCTAGAAGACACCATCAAATATTCAAATCAAAACTAAAAACTGCTGCGGTGCGTCAGGCTATTTAAGCAACTGGCCCGTGGGCTGGGACCTTCATTCCCCTCATGTCCATGTTCCTGCTCCAAAGATGCTGACAAACTACAGGCAGTGGGGGGCGGGGCTTCTCCTGCCACCCTGCTCCCTGCTCCAGGACAGAATCAACACTCCTGTTAAGGTAGCGGTCTGTTGAGTTTTTAATTGTCAGTCTGAATCAGAGTCTGATTATTAGTCCAGCAGGTATGAGGGGTCGAGCTGGGAGCAGCAGGCAGCGAGCAGCCAGGGTCACAGTGACACCATGACCACACACTCACACAGTGTGCCTGTGATGAAAGTCATACAGGCAAACAGATACAGAGGAGAACACGATAAACAAATCAACTCAAGAGGCTTTGGGAGTTTTATGGTATATTTTATACACTGCATTATATTTGAATAGTACAGTTATTTAATTTGTCATTTAGAAAGTGCTTGAAACAGCTCTACTGTATTTTGAAACAGTCACTAAAATGCAATAAATGGCAAACCTGTCCATTTCATCGCTTTATGTTCATGTAATAGATATACAAAGACAATAACAATAATAATAATAATAATAACAACAGTAATAATAATAATAATAATAATAATACTCCACTTACCATGATCAATTCAGCCTGGGCAGATGTGATCACTATAAGCGGTTTCCACTGTATATGATTTTAAACTTCTTTGGTTTGGTTTTTAATCATAGCTATTTGTAAATGCCAAATATCCGTGGCAGTTCTGGTGACCCCATGCCCTTCCCTCAGTGCCACCAGCAGATCCAGCTGGGCATCTGCATTGCAAATAAAGTGCTTGTTATGAATATTTTCATATAATTTTCTATTTCTATATAACACTTAACAAGAGTTGCATGTCCTTTGAGCACATTATTAAAAAAACTGAAATCTGGTTTGTGTATTAAAAAAAACATCACAGCATATAGCTAAAAATTAACTATACAATTAACTCATTGTTATGCAGACCGTCCTAAATTATTTTCTTGCGCATGATTGTATGGCATGTTCAAATAGAGCCAATAAAGCCATATGAATAGTCCAGTTCACTACTGATCACTTAAGGCAGTATATCTTTAATAATGCTAACTGCTTGGCTACTGTTAAAGAGTAAATACACTGAAATGAAATGCTGCCTGCTCTCTTTAATGAAGTGAAAGTGAAACATCATTTCACCACCATCATCTGCAAGGGAGTGGATCTGCCTCCAGAAGTAGCAGTTGATGTTGTAGTTCTTATGCCAAAGTCAATATTTGGCATTCTCCGCAGAATGACAGCGGGACAGAAGGTGGACATGTAGGCGTCTTTAAATCCTGAGTAACAGAAGCAGTAGACCAGCGGGTCCAGCAGGCAGTCGATGTAGGAGAAAACCATGAGGCTGTCGTAGACCTGGACCACTGTGTCCTCCGTCACCTGCCACTCCTTGAGCCGGACGGCCAGCAGCACGGCTCTGGCTATAGTGCAGGGCAGGAAACACAGCGAGAAGACAAGGACAACCGAAGTGACCAGGAAGACCGCTCTCCTCAGTTTAGTCTTATCCCCGACCGTTTTCTTCTTCAGCCGGTTGACAACGCGCACTGTACAGTAGACTAAGATGATGAAGGGGATGATGATCTGTGTGAAGAAGACTACCTTTAAAAAAAAGAAAAAAGACAGTTGAAATTTAATACATAAGGAATTTGATATTTAACAAATTCACAGTAGCGCTGCTGTCTTCCCCTCATTGTTACAGTTATTTTTCAGTATATTAGCTAGGGGGAAGTCCACCTCAATGGCAGGAGGCTAACAGTTAGCATTTGGAGCATCCAGCCAGTATCCAGCACTCAGTAACAATGAGAGGAAGATAGCACCACTACTGTCCTACACAACAGCTGTCACACATTTTGCCCTCAAAATCTGTCACACATTTTGCCCATTTTTCAAAATGGGTGAACTGCCCCTTTAATAGTTAAAGTGAGACAGAACACCTCTTACTTGGCAGATACTGTTTGTCAGCCAAAAGTCATTTTCCAAGCGTTGTTTCATTCACGATCCATTTTATAAATGTAATTACCATAAAATTGAATCAACAGGCTGTTTACTGATGAAACTCAATATGCAACAGGAAGAGGTGGTAGATCAAACATGAAAATGAAAGATAACATTTATCTAGCTGTACTTTGTGGTGCCACTAAGAGCAACAGAAACCTGTACTGAAAACATCTGTACATACAGGGCGTGCACAACAGTGTTTAACTGCCATTATATAATGCGCCTTCCCCTTGGTCCAACTATCAGAAGTCATGCACCGCTGTTCCCTGGATGGAACTGAATGTAAAGCCCAAATGTTTTGTTGATAACACTGATTCCAAGCTAGCCAGATGCTTGTGCAAAGAGGATAACCAATTGATTAATATGATGAACATGAAAACTAAAAACTAAAAATAATGAAACATGAAAACTATAATAAAATAACTGGGAGGGAAGTCAGCATAATATCCAAAACTTTTTTATTGCACCTTTCACCGTGTTTATGGGCTTTCCTAAAAGCACACAAGGCCTTTAACACACATGCCGTCCATAAATGCTGTGAAAGGTGCTGCAATAAAAAGGGTTTTGCACATTGCGGTGGCTTCCCTCCTAACTGTTTTCATTTGCATTTTTGGAACCGTCTTCTCTACGTTTTGTGTGCTGCTTTTGTCCAGTATCGGTGATCTGAGAATGTCCTCGTGAAAAAGGGGTTCACACACACCGAGCCTTTTGTCAGCGGCAGTGGGCTCACACAGTAGAATTCCTTTGGGACTTGTTCTAGCTGCTTCCACATAGGACTCTGCTGGCTGGGCAGAGTCCAGCTGCAGGGCAGAGGGGTACAGTTTGAAAGGCTGGTTTGTGAAATAAACAAGTTCTGTTCAAAAAGAAGTAGCTGTTGATTTAGTGGTTTTCAGGAGAACATTCTGAGAGTACGTACCAAGCTTCCCGTTTCCAAAAAAACAATGTTATATTAGTTTATCAAAACCATTTATAACTATCACTGCCTACTGTTGTAGCTGCAGCGAACTGATATCAGGCTCTATACTACAGTGGCCAGTGAACTTGTCTTCTAAGGTTTGCTGTTACATGTCGGCAGCTGCTGGGCGAGCTGTTTCAAACCAGAGGGCTCAACCATGCGTTAAAACCTAGTGTTGTTTAGACCAGTCAAGTTTTGACGTGACTTGGTGTTGTGTGAACTGCACGGTAAATGCTGGGATGCTACAATTTCCTGTTGATCTTTGTGGAGCTGTTGTGGGTCTGATTCAGGAATATCACTGATGGGAAGAATCCATTTAATAACCACAAGGACATTACATGCTCTCACATCTCCCCCTCTTTCATCTAATTTCACAATTTCCAGCACAATTATCAGAAACCTCCAAAGCCAGCTGGGTGAGATATTCAGATTCGGATACGGTGAGGGGCTCAGTCAAGTTTGGGTAACCTCTAGGAGGCCCTACAACCGCAAAAAAACATTTTCAGCAAATGGTTCATGCCATCACCTTGTTGAGGGCAAACTGATGGAACATGTCACTGTATTAATTTTGTAGATCTACTGTCAATGTTCGGAAACTCAGAGCTCGGAGAAGAGTCCCAGGTTTCTGACTAAGAATTACAAATTGTGTTGTAAAGTTCTTGTATCAGTATAGCACACACTTCTCCAAACCTGTGTAATGTGTGGCACTTCTCTATAGACAGTGGACAGTAGAAAGAAGAAGGAAATGCTATTGAAGAAAATACAGTAGGTCTGTTTTTTTGGGTTTTTTTTGGACAGATAAATAAAAGACTAGTTAGCGATGTAGTTTAGCACAGGCATTTTCAACCTTTTTCATATTCATAATCTTTTTAGCTGAGGACCCCCTTGGAAACCCCTTAAGGACCACTTTAAAAAACCACTGTTCCAGCCCACATGTTGAACTGTTGACATAGAAGGAAATCCATTGCTGTTATTAGATCTATTATTATGATGGGCATTATAATGTTGGGAACATTTCCTGAAAGCCTTTATGGCCTGAGAAAGTCTTTGTTGCTGTTTGGGATCCCAGTGGATGAGCCGCTGGTCCTTAGTTTGGTGGAGAGAGGGTGTGGTGAGGCGACAACACAACACTGAATGAGGAGGGTCTTACAGTATGCTTTTCAGATAAATTATCACCAGTTCAGCAGTGAGAAGTTAGTCTGGCTGATTCCAAGTGGGTGGGGAAGCATGGAGCTGTCACTTCTTCATTTCTCAGTTGAATGCAATTGTCTCTGCAGAGATGGAATATGGCCACATGGCGCAGAGGTTAAAATAAATCAAATGATGGAAATGGAAGTCTACAAGGCACCAATTGAATGAGAGGACAGTGGACGGTAAAATTCATTTGTGATGTATCTCATGTGTGGGTTATGATACACACAGTTGTCCATGTCAGTGAGACTAATCTCTCTCTGTATAATGATGGATGGAGCAACCCGCCCAAAACTCCAGACCGACTGTGGTTTTCAGCATACCTTCACGTTGGTTTTCCTGGATTGGGTGTTTGCATACCTTTTGAGAATTGTTTTTATTGGTTCTTATGTTTGAATTTGCAATGAATGAGCATTGCCTCTCAAACTGCGACACCATTAGCCATGATTGTGATCTGTTGGCTTCAAATTGGTGCTATCCAACCAGTTTCAGATGCTTCTTTGAGCGGACAGTCCCCTCCAAGAACAGAATTCCCCAGACGTCGGCAAGCTAAAGTAAAACTTACAGATAGTTCAGATTCGTACACATAGAGTTTTATTCACTGTTAAGTTATGAATGTAATACAACATATGTTTGTTTTGGTTTTGCTTTCAAACAATTTTTCAGCTGGCTGCTTTCCGGAAGAGCAGAGCTGCCATTTTATCACTCTGCAGGCTGAATATGGGACCATCATGATAGATTTAACAAACCCAAACTTGGTGGAAGTATCACACCCGCATGGAGGAGAAAATACCACAATATAGGTAAGAGTCCAAACTATCACTTTAAGTCAAAGGAAATCAAAATCATACTTCTCTGAAAGTGTCGGTCACATCGTGGAAATAGGTCTCGACCACACGGCCGTGGCTGTTACAGCACTCGAAGGTCTTGACCATGGTGGGGATGGTGAGGGGCAAAAGCAAGAGCCAGATGATGACGGAAACCTGAGGAGATTTCTTCAGGATCTTGACGAAGTTCCTCCTCCCGAGGTGGACCACGTTGAAGTAGCGATCAATGGACAAGGTGGTGAGGAAGGCAATGCTGGCTCCTCGGTTGAGGAACAGCATGAAGAGCATGGTCTTACACACCAGCTTGTTCTCACTGCGCCTCTTGCCAACCTGGTAGTGGTAGGCCTTGAATGGAAGACAGGCGACCAGCAGGAAATCAGCCACCACAATGTTGAAGAGGAAGATGCTGTTTGTCTTCCAGAACTTGAACCTAAACAGAAAGTAAGGACATTACAATCACAGCACAGGAAATGAAAGCCTGTGATCTATATTCATCCTTTTTCACCTCTGTCTAGCAAGCAGAAATCAGAATTTATTCATGTAACCAGGACTATAAAGATCTGGTTACAGTACACATCCATTTTATTGATGACCTCATTTCACATTTGCATTTCCAAGCTCAAACAAAAGCAGAGCTCAAATGGTGGCCATTAAGTTGTCTAAATCATATTATGGTGGAAAACAGTGATTACACCACATACAGACTGCACTGCATCAATGACAAAAATGATACGAGGATCAAAATACATAGTACAGTATTTGGAAGAGACTTGCAGTTTCATTTCTCCCTCAAAAACAAGACGCTTCACCTCAAGGGGTTTTACAATGCTACTGAAACAAATAAACTTTTCTTTACCACTTTTAAAGTCCCACAAATTCACTCAAGTTGGGTAAAAATGTAGTTTTCCTGAACCTTTCTCTGGCCACCCCAATCCAACAGTGGTGGGAAAAGTACTCAAAACTTTAACTTATTATTGAAAATACTTACAAAAAAAAAAAAAAAGCCCTATATAATCTTACTTAAGCAAAAGTGTATACATATTAGCTGTAAAACATACAGAAATGGCAAAAGTGAAATTTGGTTTCCATCTGACCAATGTCAAGAAATACCAGGACTACAATCACTGATACTTTTTCATTATAAACAGTGGCTTTTATGTAAGGGAGAGTGGTGTTTTTTGACTAATCACTTAATGTTAAATGTTGTAACACAATACAGTTTTTATTGGTACATGACAAAAATGTTATATTGCTGTTTGTGGCACAAATGTTGACTGGTGCAAAACAATAACTTGACAACCTAGAAAAAAGAGACCTCGAGTTAATACCCCTTTGGCATTAACTCGATTATCGATACACGATACAAGACTTGGTTTAGCTCGTATTGATACGCTCACCTCTGATGGGTGGCGATCCCAAAAAAGGAGGCCCTCTTTGCCCCAAAGATGTGCTCTTCTCTGCGTTATCACAAGATTATTGTATTGCACATTCAGTTTTAATGTGACAGCGAGCAAAAACAGTAAATGAATGGGAAATGAAACAGAATCTAGGCTCCCCAGTTAACAATAACAACAACCTGCTTTTGGGAAATAAACCTATGAAGGGATTCATACATTTTGATTCATTCATACCTGCTCACTGATCAAGGACTACTTTCTTTTCAATGAAACTTTGATTTACCCAACTTAAAATTCATTACTTCACAAATCCAGATATAAACATACATACTGCTGCAAAAACATTGTTGGTCTGATTGTTATAAAATCTTCATTAAAGTCATTACCAAAAATAAATGATTAACATAACTTCCAGAGTGAAGGGGGAGAGAGGGGGTGGACCTTCACATGAGAGGAGACCACCTCTTAAAATTTATTTGTTAATTTTTTTTTTATTTCTCATTCAAACTTGTATTATTTCTATTTTTTTTTTTTTTTTTGTTATTGTTTAGAATAAGGTTTCCAGGAATAACTCAATATG
>OMLB01014944.1:0-17189 GCA_900302555.1 Myripristis jacobus
AAAATATATATACTGTTTATGAAATAAATAATAAAAAAAAGATAGGAGTTAACAGACACCCTGCCACAGAAGCAAAAGAGTCCATCTCGAGTTCTGCACACATATATGTATACGGGCAAGAGCGGACACACGCACACTCATACTGACATGTATGCTTACCAGTCAAGCTGCTATCTGCCATATTGGATGACTCAACATTCTACATTACTCAGAGGCCATAAGACATTGCTTTGGTGTTGGGGAAAGATGGGCACTCCAGCTGTGACAGGATTTCTGAAGTTCAGCTCACCCACAACGCCAAGCTAGTTACAATTTTTAGGTCTCTGACAGCAAACCTGACTCGTATGCTCGGCAGATCTCTAAACAAAGGGTTTTTGCTTCCTCAGAAGCTACTTCTGTGGAGTTATTAACACGCTAAGATGTTTTGTGGGAACATGCTCCAATAGATCTGTAGACACTGTCTGATGTGTTTCTAATTGTTTTCAATACAAGACAATCCTCTCTGTGACTGTAATCTGGCCAAGAGAGCATCAATCAAACTGAAGATGCATGCTCCAATTATAGTTATAAAAACATACATTATAGTTTTTCTTCCCAGAGAGTTTTGTTTCAAGCTATTGCCTTAGGGTGAAAAAATGTGACTGAACTCTGAAATGAAGTTAAATACCAGCTGTGATCTTTTATGTAATATTTAATGTGTGTGAAAGAAAGGAAACTGCAAGACTCCGGATATCTCCCTGGACTGGTTTTGGTTATGGGAGAGGGAGGGGTTTGTATGAGGAGTAACTCTGGGCAGAATTTACTCGTGATAAACAACAAAAGATGCTTCAGAAATATGTCAGAATGCCCTCATATCTTTGTGGTGATGGCAGAGAGGGCACAGAGTGCTGTGGAGGGTCAGCCAATTTCAAAAAGCACCTCGTTTTCTATCTGAATCTCAATCCAGCAGTTGTCTTTGGGCAGCTGCTGTGAAAATACATAACAAAAGCTCTTCTTGAGAAACACTGTGCCAATCAAAGCAGGCAACAGGAGCTAGATGCGGTAAATATGAGCCCGTTATTTGAAGTTGAGGGTTTTTTCCCCTCCTGGCCAAACAAGCTCATTTACTTTCAAACTTCAAGGTTTATGACAATTTTGCATTAAAAAAGAGGGGGTGGGGAAGAAAATGTTTGGATTTTGGCTCCCCGATCATGATACAGTTCAAATAGGAAACACAAACAGACAAGCAAAGACTGGAACAGATATAGTTAAGCTGCAGCTAAACAAAGACATACGCTGTGGTGTTCGACTGATATCAGTTTTGAAGGGCAATAGAGATACTGATGTTTGTATTGAAGCTTTGTTTGGATATTCAGTCTTTTCAGTTTTTTAAGTGTGCTTGGGTGGAAAAGCCCATAAAAACATTACTGAAACCATCATAATGTGACATGAAAACCCTCACTGAAACTTATGCAAATGGCATTCTTTTTTGTATTAGCGGCTCTTTAAGGCAGGGTGACCACCCCAGGATTGCACAGGGGCTAAGCCTTTAATTGAGATGGTGGTTTAACAACGCCACCTTTGCATACTTCTTTAAACTGGCCATGACCTGGTAGTGTGGAGGCTGGATCATTCTGAGGTGGTTCTGAGGGTAAAAGGAGTGCGAAGGAGAAGCAGAAGGGTCAGTGGGATAGATGCTGGTGGGTGACTTGGGTGGGCTAGACCCATGGCACTCCCCCTTGTCAGCTGCAGCTTTCCAGATTTGATCCATCAGACCGGAGCCAGAACCCGGGCCTCATCCTGCATCTGGCAGCCCACAACTCTCATCCTAATTACCCCAGCAACCGTTCTCCTCCTCTGAGCCTTGCTAATCTGTGGAGGCCACGGCCCTGCCGTCAGCTCCACTTAGTCAGGAAAGGGGAGGGGAGGGGAAAAAAGGAGAGGCAATACTGTACCACGTACAACCTTGCTGCTATGAATCATAATGCATAAACATAGCAAGAGAACAGAGGACATCTTGACCTAAAACAGGATGAGGGACAAGGAAAAGGGCACAGACGGGAAGGAGGTTATTTGCCCAAACTTTGAAAACAACTATGTACAGAGGAGTCTTTGGACTATGTAAACTAAGGAGGGCTGAAGATTCACCTACTGAGAGTTGTGAGCACTGGTGCTTTCAAGCCCAGGACAGTGGGGGTATTAGGAAGGTAAAGGGCCTATTGAGTGCTGAGCTATCTTGCCCTGGCACTTAATCAAAGGGATTAAGGCTTGGGAAGCCAAGCCCACAGGTTATCCTCCAGGAAGCATACCAAGTAGTTATCAAAAACACGCAAGTTCAAAGCAGCTCAATTTTCCTATATTAGAAGTGTTTTGGCCAGAGCCCTCAGGCTTGTTTCTAGGTAAAAGAACTGTGTTAGAAATGTTTGTACTTGCAAGCTAGGGAGGCGAGAGAGGCAGGGGGAAGGGAGTTTGTTCTTAAGTGGAGACGTGAGTCCATCAGGCACGACGCAGTGTGATCAATCACTCCTGGTCCCTGCCTCAATCCAAAAGAAACCTGATCCGACTGTGTCCGACTTTCACACAAGTCTCTCTCCCAGACAGTGCAGGGCAGGGCAGGGTGTCAGAGCAGGTAGTTACTCACAATTCACCTGAACACCTTGGGGTGGCTGTCAGAGGAGATATTATGATCCGTTGAATCAACCTGTTTACTGTTGTGCACGGCTTTAAGAACATTCCATTAGCAAATGTATCTGGGGCAGAAGATAGTAGGGCCTAACATTAAAAAGCTCTCTCTCTCCTCTATTGGCCACTTCTGCACAGTAGCAACCAACAGAGAACCTGACAATCCTGTCAGGCCCATAGCAAGCAGACAGGAAGTGAGAAGACTAGCCTACATCAACATAAAGGATTGTGCCCAAGTTGTTATCCATAAGTGATCAGGGTGACATGTTGTGTGAGTTTTTCTTTGACATTTCTAACACGGCAAGTGGTGGGTCTGCGATTTGAACCTCATGTATGCAGCTTGAAAGTGAAAGCATGTGACAAATCACTCCTAAAACTCCTAAAAGTTGCAGTGGTCTGTTTTTTTAAGTGTATGCCTAACATATGGTCTTCTATGAATTAATAAGAATCAAGATTGTGTGTAAATCCCGGTCTCACATAGGTATTGAGTGCCCATAAGAAAATATCTGAAAGTTAACTAGGTAAATATTTTTGTGATTCAAACCTTTTCTAAAAAACTATGTTGACTGTCTTGATAGTACATGAAAATATACCCTGCTTGGAGTACCAGAAAATTCACAGAAATAACTCACAATTTTATAATTTTAAGGTATGATGTACATATTTTGATTCATCACTGAGAAAAAAAAACAAAAACAAAACATGACTGCAGCAGTATGGCAAGACTAAGCTCAGCATTAGTGAGAAGAGTCCTTAAAACAGCTGAAAATTACATCCTTAGGGGTAAACACCTGTAAGTGTGCACCCTGTACCTTTCTACCAGACATCAGACAAGGCTAAAAGTGCGAAGCTTAACTTCATGAAAAAAAAAAAAGCTCTAGCCAACCCAGGACGATGTCAAAGGGTTATGCCTTGTTATGATGAAATCAGCCTGGTCCCATATTGAACATGTTCATTACTAAAGCCTCTAACCTGCCAGGATCGGGGTATGGCTTCAATAGACAAACCCCATCTGTCTGACGTTAGGACCATTGGAAACAGATGGGCCTTTAATTGTATTTTTGTCCAAATTGCAAAATAGCTACTTGGGAAAGAAGCTAAAATAACATACAAACAACAGCAACTATGATAACAACTGCGCCTGGAATGAAATGAGTACAGTAAGAGATCAAAAACATAAGGCTTACAAATTCAGCCGTGCTCTTTGAAAGGGGATCTCCTCGAACATTACTGGCCCAGTATTGATTTACTCTGCAATTTCGTGTTTCTCTCCCCACGCCAGCTACACAATTTCTGTTGAGCAGGAGGTCCGGCAAATAGCACTCATCAGATTTTTCCAAAACATAAAAGATTGATACCTTGATTCTTTACAGACAAAAAGATAATAGAGGAAGGGTTGGAATTGGTTTGGAGAAAGGAGCCCTGAGAGCAAAATGAGATACCCAGGCCCAAGGGCTATTTTAATAAACCGTAATGGGAAAATGCTGTAGAGTGGGTACTCTTGTGATGGAAAATCTGTAAGCATATAAAAACGCCCATTCTTACCTATTAGCCCTTATGATATAATCCTATGGTTGTGTTGGACTGTACTGGTAAATGCACAAGCCCAAACTTACAAAGGCAGGTTTAAATACTGAACAATGATGACAAGAAAAGTGGGTAAATAGCTGACAAAATCATGAAAACTTTCTCTGTTATACTTGTTGAATAATTTGTTACCAGCTACATACACTAAAACTCAACAAAAGGCAAAATTTCCTTTTTTGCTAACCACTGTCAGCAGTGCAGAGCACCAGAGTTGCCTCCCTTTCCCAAACCCTGCAATTTCCAGCCATGGACGAAAGGAAAGAACAGATAAACAGGCTTTTTTATATTTCAGTCCAAATCACATCAAGGTATAAACAGTGAGCCCAGAGCACATCTCCTATTCTTTTTCAAAGTAAGTCCTGCTGTTCCATTTCAAATACCTCGGGGTTATGGGTCATAATGCTGCTTTCCAGCTTCTGAACGCGTTTATTCAGGCATCCAACTGTAAATAGGGGAAGATTCAACATCAAATATCTCTATTCCCCATGCTGGCCCTTTCGTCTGTTCTGAGTGGATGTGTGCTTTGGGATAACAAAGTAACGGGTTCTCCGCTCTTCTCTTACCAGACTCAGAATACCAAGTGGCAAAATAATTGAGGCGAGTGTTAGGTTCCATTCTCTTTGAGTTTAATCAATTCAGAGAGTGGAATTTCAAAATTCAAATACTGAAAAAAAGATGTGAAAAGTTGGCAACCTATTAGGAAATAATATAATGCTGCAGTCTACTGTCAAATGAAATGTATATAACATTTAGTAACATTTTTAAATTTTGAAATTCGCAATTGGGCAAGGCAAAACATCCAAAGAGGCCAAATAATCTGAACTTAGAGCTAACATAAAGTCAACAGGAAATCAGCATTAGCTTATGTTATGGTTCACAGCGCTTAGTCCATTAAAAGGGTGATAAATGTGTTATAAAGCTGTTACAAGCCCCTACGGCCATTAGGTGCTGAGCTGAAAGCTGCAGCGCTGTTTATGAGATTGCTTATTACAGGCTAGACCTTATCATCGCCGACCACACAGAGGTGGTCTACTCTCTAAAGAGTAGATTCTGCTAGTTCAAGTTAAACCAGACTAAACTAATGGAGGCATTTGAACAGATCACCAATCACAAAGAGATGGCAAATCAAGAAGTAGAGAGGAGAGGTAGAGGAGAAAAGAAGGCTACAGAGGAGAAGGCAGAGTGACAAGCAGGTGGCTTCATCTTGCATTTATCCACCACATATGTCCTTTCCACCGCTGCAGCTGACAGGTAGGGACATAGTGTGCTGACCTGTGGACCTGTAAGAGACCTGCAAGTGGAAATATATAGAGCAGTGGAAGAGCGTAGGTGTCTTTACTGACGTATATCATCATGCTCATTCACTATAGTCACTTTCCATAGTCCAGAAGAGGCTTACGAGAACACAACTTCTCTGTGCTGGCAAAACCACAGCTCTCACTGCTCATTCTTTAAAGTAAACATCAATAGCAGCACAATTGTGTCTTTCATTGTATCTTTCATCTGCCTCGACCAACAGCCCTCGATCCTTTTCTACGAGACGCACACACAATATAAACATAAACAGCCCTATGCCTCATTTGGATTTGCAGCGAACGGGAGAGATTCGTATTAAGCCTTTGCAGCTGTGTGTGTTCCATTTGCATATGAGAAAACAGTTTCAAAAGGCTTGTCTATAATGCATAAGAGCCTTTTAGGCTGTGTTTACTGCAACACTCTATTCCTCCCACTGACAATCCATGTGCGGGTTTGCATCATTTTGTGAGACATGCCAGTTTTGAATTATTCAGTCACTCATCCCTGCCACGGCACCTCATTTAACAAACACACATGTGCGCACACACACACACACTGACACACACACACACACACACACGCATATATAAAGAGAAAGAGTGGCCGACAAGGATACTACAGCAAGCAGCTCAGCCAGTCCCTTTGGAGAGGTGGGAATTTTATTACCACACCATCAAAACCTGTCGGATGCTGCTTCCCTACGCCAGGCCCCCTTTGTTAGCAGAGACGATGATGTGCACCACCAGCTCATGTAGAGGTTGTGTATTCTGTGTACTTTAATGGGCCCTGGGCCTTGAGTGTCATGAGTAGAAGAAAACACAGTTCAATTTCCCTTAGCGAGTGCATAAAACAAGGATCTCCACTGTACTGGCCCCATGCATAATTCACCACCGGTGATGTGCGTCTTAAATGCCGCTGAAATATACATGGCGGCATATGCTAATTTGGCAAAGGGTGCTCTCACACGCTGTATTTGCTGAACAGACAACAAGAGAATAGCATGTCATGCAGACAGCTCCTTCTGGACACAAACAGTCTGTAGTGTGTAATTGTGTGTGTGTGTGTGTGTGTGTGTGTGTGTGTGTGTGGGAAGGGGGGTGGGGGGCGTGAGCATATTGTGAAATTGACAGTAGTCCCTTGACAAGCTGACAAGTGTCTATACTTTTAAACTGTCTTCACTCTGTGCAGTAACCACTTGGCTATCCTTAAATGTCCTTAAACCGCACTGAACTTATGGTGCTTGAATCTTGTGTAAGTATTTGAGAATGTGTGTGTGTGTGTGTGTGTGTGTGTGTGTGTGTGTGTGTGTGTGTGTTGTTGTTGTGAGGAGGTGGTGTTGTGGTGGGAGGAGGAGAGGACAGACTGGTGGTGTCAGAGTTTATAAATGAGGGAGGAAATGTCTTTATCCCAGGTTTGGAACCCCCACCCCATCCCCAGTCCCTCTTTGTATATATGTGTGTGTGTGTGTGTGTGTGTGTGTGTGTGTGTCTATGTGGTTTGGACCAGGCACTTGCTCCGTCAGATACCCAGCAGTGTATTTAACAGGGCCTTCCCGCCGGGCTGCCAGCCTGTTCCCCCCTGACGGGACTACAACCCAGCTGACGCCCCCACAGCCCTGCCAACACACCCCATGCCTTCGACCCGCAATCTGCTCCCCTGATCCCAGTGGAGGGATGATAGGGAGGGATTAAAAAAATAAGAAAAAAGAGAGTAAAGAAGGAAAGGTAGGGAAAGGAAATGAAAGGAAAGGAAAGGAAAGGGGGGGAAAAGGAAACCGGAAAGGGAAAGGGAGAGGAAAGAAAAGGAAAGAAAGGAAAGTGGGATATCCTACCCTCTAACATGATGGTGCACTGGAAGAGTGGAAAAGGCTTGCTAAAAACAACAACCTTCCAATGCAGACTCAGCGCATATGTGCAGCTGCCCAAGCTGTGGTGTCACTGGTGTTCACTGGTGTTGAACAGTGTGTTAACAGGATGTGTAACGCAGTGTGCTGGTCCTGCAGGACGCTTGGCTGTGCTGCAGCCGGGGCTGGGTGGCAGCGCTGTACAGTAGGGCGGACTGCATGGAGCAGTTATGTAGCCGCTCTGCTGGGCCAGTCTAATTACAGGAGAACAGCGTGCACCAGTCTGGGCCTCCAAATGGCACCATATGTTTTCCCAGACTAACTGGCTGAATAAATGCCATTTACCCATTCAGGATGCACTGTGCACTGTGTCTGGGAATCAGTCACTAACACTCATACAAACCCCCCGCTCACCGCCAACCCCCTCCTAACACACACACACACAGACACACACAGACACCCACCCACCCCTTACTCCACCTCTGCCATATAAAACTCAGCTGTCGGTGATTTACCCGGATCACCCCACCATGCATACTCACACATCCTTTCCTGTTCAGTTTAACCATTTACAAGACCTATTTAAGACACACACACACACACACAAATGTGACAGGAAGTAGGGGGTGGGACGGTCGTGGTGCAGGCATTTTAGCTAACTGAGCTAATTGTTTTGGTTAATCAGAAACAATATTTGCAAAATGGCAGTGACGGTGTCAGGGTGTGGTCCGATCCATCCCTCTCTTTTGTGGTCAGGTGTGATGGCGTGGTATGACTGTAAGTATGATAATGGTCAGGAGTGAATTGAAAAAGAGGAGAGGACAAAAAGATGAAAAATGTGTTCTCGTTTGGTTAATTAATTTAGTTACCTCACTCAAGGGATACAGGAATCTTGGTTCTACCCGCTATGGACACTGCAGTCTTTTAACTGTGAAAATGCATTTACCATCTAGCTGTCTTTTGAAACCCAGGCTAATAGCCAACATTTTTTTTCTTGGTCTTTTTGCTCTGATTTCAAACAAACAGTATGTTCCCACCAATAGTCACTGACAAAATTGCAATCATGGAAATACTGATAACGAGAACATAATTCTTTTTGGTAGCAAAAGGCTCACTATGCTTGTATCATGACCTCTTTTTTTTGGAAATGCTCTCTGTATCTTTGCTAGATAGACCTATCACACGACATCAGTTTGTTAATGAGAACAGCCTAGGCAGAAGCACTCACAGATGCCTATCGAGGACAGAAAACAAAAAGAGAATGTAAGTAAATATGGATTCTAATTAGTGTGACAAGGTTGAAAACACAGATAACACACCGCAGCAGCCAGAAGGCCTATTCTCTCGCACATACACATGCACGTGCACGCTGGCACACACACACGCGCGCGCGGCCGCTAAAGCATATACCAGTACACACAGACCTATACATCTGTGTGCATGTGCGCACACACAAACATACACAGCATACACACACACAGACCGGGAACAAATCAAATGTTTTAATCAGCTTGCTACAGCACATAATGAGGATCCACTAAGCCTCAGCTATCAGCTGCCATCGGCCACTTACTAGTGCCTTCAAAGAGCTGATTTCTCTCTTCTTCTGTATCCAGCTCTACACAGCAGCTCTTGGAGAATAAACGCAGTCTGTGCATGTGCAATAAAACTCTATAAGTCTAAGTGATGTTCCAGCAAGTGATGTACAGGATATGCAGTAAAGCAAGGTGGAAATCATGTCTAAGTGGAGTAGACAATGCAGCCTATAGGGGAAAATATGTGCAGGTAAGAACTGAATACATCCTATTTGTCACTGGTGTGATTTATAGCATGGAAACACTAGAGAACAGTTGTCTGGGGGTCTCAGTCGCAGAAGATCACATGTTGGCGCATGATATGCCATGTTATAGCCCATAAATCTGACAATTTATGTAATGACCTTACATACCTCACGTAGCCCAGTTCACTCCCACATAAACAGATACAGTATCAGATTCACCTCTCACCTTGAAAGCACACACCCTCCAACGCGGTGCTGTGTGCACCTGGCCTGGCCACACCTGCCGCTTTGCACATGGCAATCACATGAATCAGTCAGGTCGGTTACAACCGGACTAGTTTTTGCAGGGCTGCAGGTATGTCAGGCTTCTTACTCAATAGTCCAGGTGTGTGTGTATGTGTCTATGTGTAGCTGTACAGAATGTGTGCAGGTGGGCCTCCTGGTGCAGCTTTGGCCTCCTGGCGCAGCTCTGACCTCTGTGAGGAGAACTCACAGCTCCAGGCCTCCAGCTGGAGGAGCCACGACCTCAGAACCGAAGCGAGCTGAGAGACTCGTCCTCCTGTCCTTGTCCCCTTCCTGCCTGCCCGCCTGCCTGCTGCAGAGTGTCCTGACTGGGGGACGTGCAGAGCCGGGTCAAACGATTTTTGGAAATAATTCTTAAGAGTTTAGCTCAAACCTGTTCAGAGAACCAGATGGGTGAGGTTTGCTGCACAGGATGATTCATTGAGGGGCAGAGAGTTTACTTCATCACATGAAGGTGTTTGAAAGTCAATTTAGCACTTTCAGTCAATTTATTATTAACTATAGTGTTTTAACGTCAAGTCAAAGGAGGATAAATGCCTATTCCTCAGGAGATTTCAAAGGTACACACTCTTTAGGGCTAACTGCAATTAAAACAGAGGTCTGATGAACCACTTCTTTCCAGCTCAGGGCTTAAAAATTAACATTTCAGCTTTACTTTGCAGAAAGACTGGACCTTAAGGAGCCCACTGACACGTAGAATGAAATTTATACTAGCCCAGACAGATTATTAGTACCTGTGTATAGATAACCTAACACTCAAGCTAATGAGGCAGCATAGACTCTAAAAAATACATGCACAAGATTGTATTCCTCTGTATATTTCATATTTTATTGTCACTAGGTCAAGACAAAACTAATTTATGGGCAAGCTGAACATCGCATAGCAGGTTTCACAGTTCATTGCCAGTCCTAGCTGGATTGCAACCTCTCAACAAAGAACTTTTTAACTCTCTGTGATGCCATAATTAAATGTGGTATAGATCCACACCTGGCACTGAGAGTCTCACTCACCAATCGGACTAATGCAATCTACCCTTGACGTGGCCACTCCAAAACTGCCCACCCTTGAATTTTTTCCACACCCTGTTTGTCAGTTTTACTTTAACATTTAGGAAAATAATGTTGTTTCATGTACAACACTTGAATTCTAAAATACAGAATTTTTATTCAACTATGTCAATAGGCTAATTGGCTATGATGTTTTTTAAAAAGTTGCCAAATCACTCTTTGTGTATTTTGACTGCTGAAAACGTGGCTCTATTTGACAAAATGGAGCTATGATTCTTCCAGAACAACTCCTCCAAGAGGTGGAGCAACAGTTCAGCAGTAATACAGCAGGCATTCAATACAAGGCAGGACTTCAACATCTATTGTTGCAGGCAACACAGTAGCTTGAGCAGACCATTGTCCAAGAAGAGCAGGACTCAAATACACAGACTATAAGTGGCCCATCCATGCCATAGGTTGAAACAGACATCAACGCTAAAGCAAGCCATCCGAGCCTCTGTAACAACCCCCCAGTCCAGCCTACCATAAAATAAATGACGTTGTTAGCTGCAGTCTCGCAGGTGAAATGTGCTGCTGCTACAATTATTCTAATGCCAGCATGCCAGGATGCCAGTGGTACCAAATGCTGCTGTCAACCCAGGGGTTTAATTAGCTTGGCACACGTGCCACTTATAATCACCTGCCATTACCGGTTCTGGCTGCATCTGCTTACACGTCTGTCAGTGGCGGGCCGGCTGTGTATGTATGTATAGGTGGGTGGGTAGGTCGTTTGGTGATTGTGAGTGTATGTTTTGGCAAATAGAAGACAGCCCTCAAGCATCCTGGAAGCCAGACACAAAGGGCTCATACACACTTGCATGTGTGCGTGTGCATGTGTGCATGAACATGTGAACGCTCACATACAGTCAGGACGGCAAGCATATTTTTCATTTCATACGCTATAATCAACTTTCCACTGCCACTACGTAAGGAATGCAATTGTGATTTCCCAGAATAATGACTTATCATTTATGTGTTCTCTGCCAGTTATTTATTGTGTTTGAAGAGTTCTATTTCAAAATGCTGTGATGTTGAAAATACACAAATTATTATTTGAAGTTCATTATTCAATAGCCTTAAATTGTAGTGGTACAATTTTGCATTTTAGGACTCCAGTAATCCCCTAAAGCTATCATTAATATTTTAAATTTTGCAATTAATCAACCATATTATGAGTAGGAATCCCTTTTTGAAATGGCACCGGTCTCACTTTTGTAAAAGGACTTCATTTGCTAAGGTTTGTTTACTTTTTTTTTTTTTTTAAACAACATTTTCAGCCCAAGTAGCCACTGACTAAAGCTTGTCAGTGGTCCCCCTTGTACAGAGGCATTGTCAAAACAGAGGAGAGCAGGGCTTCGTAGTGTCAAACTGCATTGTGAATAGGGCTACACCTGAGGCTGAATACATCACATTGTGATTTCATGAGAAATGGAGGAGGAGGGAGGGAGACCAAAAAAAAAAAAAAACTTCTAGAAGCAGGAAACAGGGGGGATAGCGAATCTTGGCCCAAAACAGTAGAAATGGAAGTTAAAAGTGAATCAGTTCACTCCCTCTGGCGTAGCAGTGGCTACCTCTAGGGCTGGAGATGGAGAAGGAGGAGGAGGAGGAGGAAGAGGAGGAGAAGAGGAGCCCCCTGGCTTTCTAAGTCATGTGACCGCTGAGCTCAATATCTAAAGGATGGACCTCAGGCTGTGTATTTAGCTATCGAGGCCATGAGCTCCCCTGTGCGTGTGTGCACACACTGCCATCCATATATGTATGCATGTGTGTGTTTCCAGTGGAATGAGGTTTTCCATTCTCACCGCTGCACATTTAAAAGGTGCACACACACTGCCGTTCCCACTGACAGAACATTGTCTGAGCTCTCCTGTCTCACCTACATCTACTTGCATCACAATGGCTCTAACTATTCCCATTCTTTCCAGAAAGTTCCCATTTAGCACTAAACCAAGGCTTTGATATTGTGCTGCCTAAAAAACATCTGTTGGGGACTTGTGTGGCTACACTAATTACAAATATCTGCAGTAATCCGGCGCCGATAAGAGAGTCATTACTCCACCAGACATTTATCACTATGGGATTGATGACCCATTTCAGAGGCAGCCTTTGTATGGGGAAGTGAAAGCGCTGATATCCCTTTTATCCTACATCGCTGCTGAAGCCATCCATTCGTCAGGAGGCAGGCTAGTTAGAACTGTAATTAACAGCTAAGGACTTTGGCCCTAATAGAATTTTTGCAGGAAAGTGCAGATTGACTTGGGAGGGGATGGGGGTAGTTTTACAATGTTTTTCTTTTCTTACTAATTGCCACTTGGAGTGGCTGTCTGATGAGAAGAGTTGCTCCATGCTCTGTCAAGAAAGTGCCACAGCAGCACTCTTCAGCACACTTTTGTACAATTGTAAATAGGTAAGATTAGCCGAGAGAAGCACAGGCACACCGCTGAAACGCAATAATCTGTCACAAACACGCAAACTCACAGGCTGAACATAAAATATGCACCCCTAACGCCCACTCGCTGCTCGAATACGCAAGTTGTGGGTTCTCTCTCTCTCTCTTTCTCTCTTCCTCATTCTCCCTCTCTCTCTCTCACACACACATACACACACAGAGAGGAGCGGCAGATGATCACAGTAGGTGAGGACTAAAGGTCTGGCCACCTGCCGGCCCCGTCCCAGTCTCTCTAGCAGTAATGAACAGAGACAGCTTGGGGACCGCCCTGCGAGCTTGTCCCCCCACCCAGCCTCTGTGCTGCAGGGCAGCGCTGGGGGGCCCTGGGGTGACAGGGACGCCAGAGATGTTCCCCACACTGACAGGCAGGTCTTAGCTGGCCAACCCCCTGTACACACAGGCCCAAGAACACACACACACACACACAAATTAGAACACATGCAAACACAAACACACACGCACGCATGAGTACATATGTACACACCTTATCTGTTCACATGTGTATATGCACCTATCTATGCGTGTATACAGGAGCTTACAGGCACACAGACACACACGCACATACGCACGCACACAGGCACACACGCTGACCTGATGTAATTCCTCCAGCACACGGCTGGTGACAGGAGCAGCTGCGGCCGCTACGGCAGACAGATGAAATTTTCATAACTATCTCCTCCAACTTCTATCCTCACCTTCAGGATAATTTATGACCTGCCTGCCAGCCTTGAAGAGACAATATGCTTGCTATGAAATGAAGTGTTCCAGCGGTGTAGGTTATAATTAACGGAGGAGGGGAGAAAGATGTGTTGCGGGGGTGGCAGCTCAGGTGGGATGGTAGTGGCTGCTGGGGTGGAGAAAGGAGTAGAGGAATGAGGCATGTGCCTGTTTGTGAGTGTGTGTGTGTGTGTACCTCATATATCACCTCAATTTATTCAGCAATATTGCCAGTTAATTGCACGGCGGCCCGACCACACCCCTGCAACACCCCCCCCCATAAAAAAAATGTTTAACCTTTCCTCTGAAAAAGCTTTTACAGATCACCGTTTGTAAAGCACTACACACAAAACACACTTCCTCACTTCCTGACCATCTAATATCAGGTTCAACTGCAGCTTCTGCCGTCTGACACAGATTATAAGGGACTACCCATAAGTTGATGGGTGCCTACACTTCCTGTGATTCTTGATCAGAAACCTATTCATGCTTATGACCTCTCTGTTATGGCTTTCATTTGCCCTCATACAAGGACAGCGGCCATAAGGTTTTTTGCATGTACAACATTTCATTGTTGCTGTCCTATACGAGTATAATTTAAAATACATGTTTTAGAAGGAACCGCTATCAAACCGAGAATAATACAATTCTGAAGTCACAGAGTTCAGAAATGCCAGTGACAATGGTTGAGTGAGCACACCCTCAGCTGACCCATAATTCCACGCTCTTGTTGTTTATTTCACACCCCTGCCACACATCCTTATCCCATCATGCTCTATCAGCTCTCTGGGATTTTTCGTTTGACCAGAAAGAATGTACTGGTTTTCCTGACTACCAGTAAAACAGGCCCAAACCCATACTCACCCCCCTCGCCTTACCGCATTGTCTTTCCCCAACACCAAATATTGTTTCCATATTAAAACAAACGGCAGCATTTAATAGGCGACTGTCTCTGCAACAAGTGTGCTTAAATGTCTGTGGTACTTTTAATGGCATTTCTAAACCCTCTCTTTCTCTAAATCACTCTGCATTTCCAAGCTATTACTGTGAAAAGCCTAATTATGAAATCACTGTTTCCATTAAAACCTGCAAGCAATTTCGCACAGTTGACTCAGTCAAGGACAAACGGGAAATTTAACAAAGAGCAAGTGTGATAACCGATTTTTGCCATTTCGACACCTCGCCACAAAACAAGAGAAAGCATGTAGCTCTATGTCTAATTACTGACTGATTTCAGAGCCAGGCAAGGGAGATGGAATTGCATGTATACACGTGTGGAATACAACCTGCGTGTGTACGTGCTCATGCGTGTGTGTGTGTGTGTATGCCTGTTAGTGTGAGTGTGTGCACATTGTTGGTGAGGAGGAATAAATACCATCAGTCAGCTTGTTCAAAGCACATTCCTGCAAGAATAAGACATACTCTCATGTACTTTCCAGCCTGGGAGCCAACTAGGATGAGAGGACGATTGCTACGGCAACAGCAGCTGTGGGGTTCTAACTGAGGTCAGGCCATGTCAAGCATAACTGACTGATTGCTAAAACAGGGGCGGGCACATCAGGGAGAAATTCATAATTTACAATCAAACACGCACATACACACACCTCACAAACACCCAGGCCACAGGCGATCCTACTGCACACACGCAGCCAGTCTGAGGGACCACACAGACATGTTTTAGATAAAGACAGACAAATTAGACGACAGCTTCTTAGGCTAACCACGGCGTTCACGCTAATTACAGGCTGGCCGGCGATGAAAGAGACAGATGATATGTCCTTATTTGTTTTCTCCTCCAGTGCCCTGAACTGAGTAAACACAGCAGTGCCAGTGATGTTAAGAGAAGGTGGCAGAGAGAGAGAGAGAGAGACATACTGAGTGAACAGAGAGACAGAGAGAGAGAGAGAGAGAGAGAGAGAGAGCCTGGTTGGGGGATGAGAGTCCCACCCACCAGACACAGGTGTTTGCCCACCAGCACCGTGAACAAAGCCCCGAGGTAAAGGGAATCAAAGGCACAGCCAAAAAAACTTTTGGCTGGCAGCTCACGCCAAGGAAAACAGACTGAGCTAGCCATGTCTATTCTGCTAGCGACACAGGGCTGCTGTTGTGGGGAGTGATGTAGAGGCAAATATGGGGCCATGTCTGGGAGATCTGATTAACCTGTCCCCTCAGGTTGCAGCTTACATCACACGGGCCTGGTTGACAACACGCCCAGACCGATCTGGCCGCCAACCTGCATGCTGGGTTAAGACGCCTGCCCAAACACTGCCACCGCTCCTCACTAACTAAATATACTCATAAATAAAGCTTGATGATGTCACATATACCCCCACAATGTACCACCACCACCACACCCGTCAGATGTCACCGAGCTGCTGAGATACCACATAAGGATTCACAGAAAACAGCATGGAATGACATCATTGAAGGCCTACGACATAACATGTCACAAACCACTTCCATTTACCTCTGTAATGACTGGCAAACGTTGTGATGACAACGTGGCTGGAGCTCTATGGGAACTCGCACACTTCAAACAGCTGTGTTTGCAAAGAGAGTGACTTGTCTGTGGTTAAGCTGACCCTCCCCACAGTATGGCGCCGCAGTCTCTAAGGCCGAGCAGCTTTACATCAGGCCCGTCACTGCCCACATTGGACAAGGCTGCGGTTTGTCCGTCTTCATTGTGGACACGACACTGACAATCTTTCAAATTCCCATCTGGGACAGGGGGCTTCCATTGTCTCCTAAACCCCTGTCCCGCCCCAGCGAAGGAATGGGGGTGGAGTCTGTCAAGAACAAGACAAAAGAAATGTCACCACTCCACTGAGTAAGTGGCAGTCGAAGGAGGTCTCTCTTCTCCTTTTTCTCCCTCTCTATGATTCTCTACAGGGGTGCAACTGGTAGCTGACAACACTGGCGGGGTCATCCCCGGCTGGGCACAACTTCAGCTCCGGCACTCTGGCCCCTGCTGGCCCCCGGTGACCTCTGGGTTTGATGACAGACTAGGGCCTTTGTGTGGGAGCGCCCTGCCCAGGTGAGGGCAGAAGAGGATGACAATGGCAGGAAACAAAGAGGCAATGGAGGCTGGGAGATGGCCCTAAGGGGTCAGAGGTCAAACTGGACAGCTGAGTGATGAGTGCAGCTGTGGACTAGTGGACCTCCTTCGATGTCCTTTCGCTCTACTGGCCATGTCAGCTGATGTTGCCTTTGTTTCAGGATAAAGACCTCACTAACTCCCAACAAGTTAGAGAATAGTAATAAACATAGACAACAGATGTATCGCGTCACAGAATCTCAGTGTATAACTATTATCGCAGTGCCCTAACCTGGGTGGACGAATTCCCTGTCCGTTCAGAGGGTGAACTAAAATTGAATTGCGCTGAACTGAAAGGAACAGATTGGTGTCTTGTTGTTGGGTCCTCTGTTTTATTTATTTTTCTCCCATGATGATGACCATCTATGGTAAAAGGAAGATTAAAAAAAAAAAAAAAAAAAAAAAAAAAAAA